>JAPMLY010000131.1:197500-297500 GCA_026401115.1 Tetraselmis chui
ACACCAGACAAATTCTCCTTCACACTTAAGTTAACCGCAGGTGAAAGGTAACGTGTCATGCGCGCGCATGTGTGTGTGTGTGTGTGTGTGTGTGTGTGTGTGTGTGTGTGTGTGTGTGTGTGTTGCGAAGGAGATTACTGTTTTTAGGTATGCTGAAGTGCTCATTTATCTTTTGTCAAATTCTGTGCAGCGCGATTTCTGGTGAACCCCTCACATGCACGACTACAACGAACATCAACCACGGACGATGCTGTTAATGTCGCCCCGTTCATTAAGACCACGAACGTTAACTACGGACTAGCGGCCCATTTTTGCATATATTGCTGTGTCAAAAGCATTATTACCTTTCAGCGATGAATCAAGTTCCACTTGACAGTCTTTCAACGTCACCCCCACACATGGTTGTCAACACGCAATAGCAGTCATGACCGATTATTTGAGATCACGCGCGCGTGTGTATTTGTTTATCTATCGGTGAAGGTGTAAGTATATATGTTAGTGTGGTCCCAGATGTTATCTTCAGATATACGGATGCACTGAACAATTCACGTTTCTTGCTATATGTCATATATCTGCAGTTTATCCCACACGCAGACCTCGACATAAAACATCAAGATGGAGCGATGATTAAGTGACTTGAGAGAGAGCGAGAGAGAGAGAGAGTGTGTGTGACTGTGTGTGTGACTATGTGAGACTGTGATTGCGCAGGGGCTTTGCTCTCAGGCTGTGGGCGGTGGTCAGCAAGGCCAGCCACAGTCCGACGGCCCCCACTCCCTCATGTGGGCCCCCACCCCCGGCCGCCGCCCCACCGCGGTGCCCGCCGCGCTGCACCCCACCGGCCACGACGCCTCCGCCTCGTCACATCCGGAGCACACGCTGCACCTGAGCGAGGCGGGGCAGATTGCACACATGCAGGCCGTCGCGCACGCCGCCCTGACTGTCATCGCGGATCGAGCAAAGGCGTACAAACGAACGCCCAATGCGCCCTGGGTTGCGGAGACAGGTATGAAGGGGGGACGAAAGACGGGTGCAATTCTTGTTTCCTGGGCCAGTCTGCATCGCGTCACATTTGAAAAGTTTTTATATGATGGGTATTTTAGGTCATTCACCCTTAAATTTATTATAGGCATGCCTGGCTAGCCTTCTGGAAGGAATATGTAGGGGGGGGGAGGGGAGGGGAGGGGAGGGGAGGGGAGGGGAGGGGAGGGGAGGGGAGGGGAGGGGAGGGGAGGGGAGGGGAGGGGAGGGGAGGGGAGGGGAGGGGAGGGGAGGGGAGGGGAGGGGAGGGGAGGGGAGGGGAGGGGAGGGGAGGGGAGGGGAGGGGAGGGGAGGGGAGGGGAGGGGAGGGGAGGGGGGGAGGAGGGGGGGAGAGTAGGGGGGCTGTCACCCACTCGCAGCCTGCACCACTACGTTGGGTTTCCGCTGAAATCTGTTTTAAATGTCGGAAAGGTTTGTTGTCGTTTGTATTGTATAGATTTAAATTGAGAATTTATCCGTTGAGATATTTGTTGATAATATCGTCAATTTATCGCTTAAAGGTTTATTTGAACGGATTTCAGGTTATACGAACTTATTACATACTTCACATCCTACCGTTTCTAAATGCCTGAATGCCTATACTATACCTGAAAAACCAAGGAAGGAAGTGGGGATACGAGTTGCAACAGTCTGCCTCGCTCTGAGCTGCTTCACTCTGCATTTCGCAGATGGCATGTTTTGCTCGTGGACTTCTGAAAAATTCTTCTCATGAAAGTTCTGAAAAATTTAACACTAATTATTCCTTTGTTCATTTTCCGTGTGATTTTGTGATGTCATTATATCTCTCTCGACAGATCTGTTTTAGGGTCCCCCCCACCCTTGCAAATTGCTAAATGCAACGCGTCTGATGCACCTGCGATGGGGGTCCCACAGAGAGCCAAGCGGCGGAGCGCGGAAAGGTGCTGCGCAGCGCGCGGAAGAAGCTGTCTCAGATCAGAGAGCTCGAGGAGCGGCGGAGCGGCGGCGCCGCGATGGACCGCGACCAGCGGCTGAAGCTCGCCGCCAAGCTGCCCATCGAGGCGGCGGTGGACCTGCTGGAGAACGGGGGGTCGCTGGGGGACGCCATGCTGCTGCTGTCGGCGGTGGGCCGTCGGGAGCGACCAGCAGAGGAGCAGGGGTCAGGTGGGCCGCGCACCGCTGCTGCTCCTGCTGCTGTATTTTTGTTTCATTTTATATTTATTTCTTCATTTGTTTGTCCTTTTCTTTCTGTTTCGCTTCTTTTATAAATACACATCGTCTTTCTTCTGCTCCTTTCTTTATTTGATTTGTTGTCTATCTTCCTTTTCTTCTTTCCCATCCTTTTCCCCGCCTCCCAATCTTTTTCAGTGTCTTTCTTCTTTCGTTTGTTTCTTTTCCTTTCTTTCATTCTCTCTTTTTCTTTCCTTCTTCGAATCTCTCTCTTTCTCTCTTCGCCGCTTCCTTTTCCGTCTTCCTTTCTCAACTTACTTCATCATTCCTCTGTTTCCTTATATCTGTCTTTCATCTTTTCTTCTTTCCTTACTCCATATTTTCCCCTCTACGATCGGACCACTTTTTTTTCTCTCTTGTTCATTACCACACCTCCATCGTCCCTTCCCCCCCCCCTCCCCCCCCCCCCACCCCCTTTTCACGTGCCACCCCCCCCCCCTCAAACTGCACCCTCACCCACACAGGAAGCCCCACCCGTCATGTTGCATCACATCCCCTTTAATCAAACCTGTCTAGATTCCGCAACACGGACGACACATGTCTCGTTCATGTCGCACCCAACCCTGCATATATTGGTATGCTGAGAGTTAAGGGTCTATACCCTACTACCCACAAACCCCGTTTCATTGTGTACCCGCCGCTCACCCATTCTGCCGCACACTCTCCACCCGCGAACCCCCTCTCAGCCGCGGAGGAGGCGCAGCCGGCGGTGTCGACAGCGCAGGACAGGGCAGCCGCCCCCCCTCCCGTCACCCCTCCCACCGCGGCGGAGGTACCGGGGATGACGTATTATGAGGAGAGGCCGCCGCCCAAACCGACTGCGACAGGTAACGGCAGCAGCGGCAGCGGCAGCAGGAGTGCGGTGACTGTTGTGGCGGGGAAGCTGGAGATAACTGGGCTGGAGGAGGCGGCGGGTGGGTCGAGGAGGAAGGCCGCCCCGCGCACGGGTGCGTTGTCTGTCTTTCTCCGCGGCGACCTGGACGCTCGTCCGCCCCCGCAGCGCGCAGCGCCCGCGATGGTGGCGCTGCCGCTGCCGCCGGGCGCGCTGCCTTGGGGGAGGGCGAGGCAGGGGGAGAGCGACACGGCACGCGCGGGGAGCCTCCGCGACATCCAACAGCAGGTGCGGCCGACGAGTGCCGCGTTGTTTTGAAGATTTGTCAAAATGTTTGTGGAATTTGAATGCGATGCACTGAAAGCGAAAGGAATTTCAAACCCAATTTAATTGCGGCTGTGAAATGTTTGCTTTAAGCATTATGGTTGAATTTTTTTGACGTTAACAAGCTCCTGGTATTGGGGATGATGGGACAGATAGTCTTTTGAAAGTGCATTTTCGTGATTATTTGTTAATTTGATTGCCATTTGAATGTGTTTCGTGATTATTTGTTGATTCTTGGCAAAAAGTAGGAAAACATTTTGACATTCAGACGCGGAAAGAATGCAGCTCAGTTTTGATATGCTACTTAAGTGACAGCATTCGGTGTTTTGGCGGTCGAGGTGTGTCAAGACGAGAATGGACACAATGCAATATGACTTGCGATGCACATTTATATCGCATGTATAGATATAAATATGCGTTAAGAAATTGTACAGGTGAAAATTTAAGTTTGACGCGAGGATCAGGAGCTCGTGTCGCTGAAAGTTAGAAATTAGGATTTGTCAGTGCTCTTCAATTTAACTTACTCATAAAATCCTTTCATTGCAGTTTCTAGTGTGGGATAAAGACGGGTGCGCATGTGTGTATATGTGTGGGTGTTTGTGACTATACGTTCGACTGGGTGCCTTTGTGCATGTTGTGTGTGTGTCAGAGAGGGGGAGAGGGTGGGTATGTGGTTGTTACTTTGCGTATGTCTGTGTCCGAGAGGGAGTGTGTGTGTGTGGATGGGCGTGTGTGTGTGTGTGTGTGTGTGTGTGTGTGTGCTTATGTTGTTTGCGTGTGTGGATGGGCGTGTGTGTGTGTCTGTACGTATTTATTTGCTTGCGCGCGTGTGTGTGTGTGCTTTGTATGTGTATGTGTGTGTATGGATGGGTGTGTTTGTGTCTGTACATATTTGTTTGCGCGCGCGTGTGTGTGTGTGTGCTTTGCATGTGTGTGTGCGCGCACGCGTGTGCGTGTGTGAGTGTGGGTGCATGTGGGTATATGTGTGCGATTGTGTGTGATTGTGCCACGGTTGGTCTGTGTGTGTGTGTGTGTGTGTGTGTGTGTGTGTGTGTGTGTGTGTGTGTGTGACAGTCTGTCATGTTTTTGGTATTTTATAACAGCATTTGATTATTTGGGCAAGCCCTCATTTATAGTGTAATCTTGCATGACATACTTGTCAGCCTGAATTGACATGTATGCAAGAGCCTCCCACCCCATCCTTGCCGTGTCGTGACCGAGTTCCCCTCATCCCTTCGGCTTTGTGAACTATCTGCCACTGCCACTTCCCCCCTTCACTGCTTTGCACATCATTAAGCATCAACACTCAATTATTCACGTCTCATCGCCACACCGCTGCTCCATTGTTCAACATTTCCACATTTATCTCAGATTTTTATTTTGCCACATCGACTGCGCACTTTTTTCCTTTTGTAATTCATTTTCTCGTTTTGTTTTTTTGCATTTGTTGACAGGAGGCCACCCGTGCGCCCCTCACCGCCAGCCAAGCCACCCCTCCCCCCGCCGCCCCCTCCCCCACCCCACCACCCCCTGCTACCACAACCGACACCCCCTTCCTCGCCCCAGCAACACAGACCGGCTCCCTTTCGCTCGCCGATTTCATGACGCCCGCGAAGGGCGCAAAGCCAAGGGGCGCTACCACCGCGTCGAGCGCCCCAGCATGGGGCAGGCCCGCGGTGGGCCCCTGCCCGCAGACCCGCAGCACCTCACTCCTGGACATCCAGGTAAGTCAGCCACCACCAACACCTCATGCAAGAAAAAGTCAATGCTCCAGTTGCTCGCCTCCGCCCTCGTGTTTGAGTCGATCTCAGTGCTCTCCTTTTCATCTTTCATGCCGACCATTTTTTTTCCTGATGTCGGCGCAGTGCTACTTTGTGACCAATGACATTATTATAGGGTTGCAGCGCAGACCCTAATATTAGCGCTCCCACCCCTTCCTTACATACCCACCCCACCTCTCCCTACCCCCTCTCCTCCGAACCACCACACCTTTGAGCTACTGCCCAGTCGCTGGATGTGGTTTTTGGTCGCCTCTTTTTTCTGTGTAAATTTGGCGCCTTTGAATTCATGCATTATCATTTTCTTTATGTTTGGCTTTGTTTTGAGTTCTGACCCACTTCCTCTCTCTCCACCCCACCATTCATCACAACATCCCTCCACACGCTGCCTCGCTCGCACCTCCCTTTCTTCTTCCCCTTGTAGTCCCTCGCATGCCTCGGACTCGCTACGACTTTCCTTTCATTTGTGGTTCGACCTGAAATGCGCGAACTCCCATTTCGACCGCACTTTTAATCTGTTGATTTTCCTGCAATTTATGCATCGACTTGCGCTCTGGACAATGTTTGGCCCGATGTTCTACCTCAGCCGTTGCTTTGATAAACCCACTGAAAACTACGCTTTGACTTCAACCCTTATTGAAATGAAAATCACTAATCTCCATAAATTTTGGTGTAAAATTATGCGCTTTATTTAGAACGCGCATTCTATAACACCCTGGTCAATCGTCCAATCCTAATAAACCCCCCTTCCCCTCCCAACAGGCGCAGCAGTTGCAGGCTAGTGGGCGGTCGTACCCCATCCCTGCCCCTCTCCCCCGCGGCTCCTCCCCCCCGCCACCCTCCCCCGCCGCCCCCGCCCTCCTCCCCGGCAAGCTGCACGCCGTGAGCCCGCAGTTCAACAAGTGGTTCGTCCCCGACGGCCACACCATCGTCTCGCTCACGGAGATCCAGACGGAGGAGGAAATTGCGGCGCAGAGGGCGGCGGCGGCCGCCGCTGAGGCTGTGGAGGCCGCAACTGCTTTGGAGGGACGGCGCGGGAGGAAGGAGGGACGGGGGCGTGGGAGGAGGGGGAGCAAGGGGAGGGGCGGGGGGGAGGGAGGGCAGGGGGAGGAAAAAATGGGCGGGGGGGAGAGGGTGAAGAAGGTGGGGGTGGATGGGGGGAAGGGGGAACGAGGAGGGGAGGCGGTGGAGGGGGGTGGGAGGAGGAGGGGGCGGGCCAGGCGGTCGCATTCAGGAAAGGAGGGTAAAGGGGATGTGGAGGGGGAAGGTGGAGTGGAAAAGGAGACGGGGGTGGTGAAGGAGGTTGAGAAGAAGGGTGGCGGTGGTGATAGGGGAAGGGGAGGGGGGCGGAGGAATGGGCGGACGGGCAGTGGGGGCGGCGGTGAAGGGGGGAGGAAGCAGGGTGGACGCTCTGCGGGCGGCGAGGAGGCGGCTGGTATGTTCCACCCGCTCCTGGTTGGCATTCTGCAATATTGCTCCCTGTGTAATGGATATGATGGAGGGGAAGGACAGGGAAGGGTGAGGTTGTGGCACCTGTGCGTATATGAACGGCATTTGATGTATGAGTGTGTGCGCGTGTGTGTGTGCTCGCGTGAGTGTATCGTTGGGTTAGGGGATGTATTTGTGTGCTTGTTGTGTGTGTATCTATGTGGGTCTTTCTATCTCTCTGTCTGGAAACTATATTTGCATGTACTCCTGTTATGTCGGCGTTTTCTGGTCTTCTGTGTTGGTGCTTGTCTGTCTCTGTTTTTTTTCATGTGTGTCTCAGAGTATGGAAGTATTTCAAGTTGTGCGGGAGTTGTGTAAATTTGGACTGTATGGTCTGAATTTTTTCTTTAATTTCTTGGAGCTGTGTGTGTGTGTGTGTGTGTGTGTGTGTGTGTGTGTGTGTGTGTGTTTGTATTGATGTTTATGTCTACAGGTGTCTGTGTGTGCTGGTATGGATTTTAAGACTACTTGTGTGTGTGTGTGTGTGTGTTTGTATTGATGTTTATGTCTACAGGTGTCTGTGTGTGCTGGTATGGATTTTAAGACTATTCGTGTGTGTGTGTGTGTGTGTGAGAGAGAGAGAGAGAGAGAGAGAGAGAGAGAGTGAGAGAGAGAGAGAGAGAGAAAGAGAGAGAGAGAGTGTGTGTTTGTGTGTGTGTGTGTGTGTACGCGCGAGTATTTGTGAGACTTAGTGATGGTGTTAAGTTAAAATATGCCTTGGCATATACGTGTATGACTGTGTGTCTGTGAAATGCAGCCGCTGTGCCCAAGGAAGGGGAGGCGGCAGCATCAAAGGATAAGCCGGGCGGAGCGGGCTCGCGGGGTGGAGGGTACCGAGGCGGCGCAGGAAGGGGGGGCGGGGGGCGGCATGGCGAGGGGGGGCGGGGGCGGGGGAGTCGACGACCGAGTGGGCGTCGAGGCGGCAGAGGGGCGGGCGCGGGAGGCGGCAGCGCTCCGTCTGCGGAAGCGACGGCCACGGAAACGGCTCGGCAGGCGTGAAGGGTGGATGGTGTGACAGGATGCTGTGCTGTCACGAAGCAGTCGGCCACCGAGATATGTGTAACTAGTTAGATTGCGAGTTAAGCTATGCCCAAATGCAACAGGAGTGGCGCACATACGGAGGGATGGGGTGGTTTGTGGTTTGGTGGCGTTGTTGATTAAGGAGCGATTCTCCATTTGGAAGCATCTGTTGGTTGTCGTTGCTGTGTGACGGGCAGTACAGTTTGAATTTTTTTAGGGAATAGGAGGGGGTTGAGGGGCATTGGATGGCGGCCATGCATATTTGATGTAGGTGCAATGCGTAGATCTACGTAGGGGCGTTTGGTCTGTAACGTTGGCATCACGTAGTTGTTGCAGCTCATCGACGGTGTTCTTACATTGAATGGGCGATCAGCGTGCCATGAAGAGCCACGTTGCATGAACACACGACGCAGCCCCCCAAGGAATCGACGGACGGGGACAGATGCCGACCTCCGCACAAACTTCGTAATGCGACTATAACTTTCAGACCTCCAAAAACGAGTCCGCCGCACCCAAGCTTGGAAAACGTCGAGCATCCACCAAAATGACCAAGCGATCAACCAACTCAGCCACCATTGGGGCCTGTCGGCCTCCATCCTCAAGGGCGAAGGGGTAATAGTCATGTAGAGGTTGAATGGGCGGCGTGCCACGGGAGGACGAAGTGCATGTGTGGGCATCAAGCTCACCTTGTTGGGCTCCCCTCACAAGGTTGCTATGCAGCATAAGTGGAGCTCCGACAAGCCCAGATCTGTCGTGGATAGAAAACGCTTGGGGCACCGTGTCATCATCCGGTGTCCCGCTGAATCCCACAACTCATCGCAACGCCCACGCGATGCTTATCCATTGCGTTCCGCACCACAAGGCCGGATCGCAGGCTCCCACTTGTGTGTCTGCTAGGCGACCGGACTGCGGTACTATTGCATGGGAGCTGCTTAGCGAGAGACTCGATGCCAAGTCCATCTCTCGCACCCTCTCCATGCTGGACAAAGTCATGGTTAGGGAGGACTTGAATTACTCGTGCGCGCGCTAGTAGCCGTAACGTCCACAACCAAGGTGACTATGCGGGGCCGCAAAATCCAACCAGCAGACAACACACCCATGTCGATCGAGAGAGGCCCGTTCCGGAATCAGCGAACCACCAAACACAAGTCCCGCCCCTTTACCGCCTCACCCATAAACCCCTCCACAACATGAAGAAGGCGGTCATGGAGCCGAATAACGTGATGCGAGCAAGGGCAGCGAGGGACGGATCTAGTCTATGAGCATGGAGATCGGCCTCTCCCCATCTCCATCTCCATCATGGACCATGTCCCTGATTTATCCTCATGCTTCTCATCATGCACCGTTTTTTAACACCAGCCAAAAATTCATGAGCGAATTGTGTATAATTAATAATGCGACATTTAATCACGCAGAAACTGACTCGAAACACGGTGTGAAATCGCTGTTACAGCAATAAGTTAGAGTTTAATCTCTCTCTTTCTTTTTTTTCGTCCGTTACAATATTGTATTGCGCTTCTTATTTATTATATATATTTCCTCCGATTCACCAGTTTATCAAATCGTAGGAATCCGCAGTGTTGGCGTGACGGCTTTTCGTTCGGAGGCCGCAGCCGCAGTGACTGTCGAGTGGCCACCGCCATATCGGCAACGTGCACCCGCCACACCTGACGTCGTCGTCCCAGGCGGCTTTTACAACGCACAACAATGGGTAGGTAAAGTATCTGGATACCTACAGCGTGAGGAGCGAGCGCTGGTGGGACGGCGGCAGTGATGGCGCCCTCAGTGACTCGACGCGGCTACCAAGTAATGGTTCGCTGCCGCCGTTATTGGGCCGTGTCCACAACGACCAGGCGCCTGACCACAAATACACCCCCCACGGAACCTCCCCCGCCACGGAAACGGTCGCTTCGTCCTGTGATTGTTGAAGATGCTGAGCACGGTATCGGAGAGGGCGCGCTCCCGCGGTCCGCGTGGTCCGTGATGCAGCGGGTTCGGTCCGCGGGGTTTGAGGTGATGGTGGTGGGCGGCTTCGTGCGCGACCTGCTGCTAGGGCGCACACCCCGCGACGTCGACCTCGTCACCAACGCCACAACTTCGCAGGTGCGCGTATAATCGCCTGTCGCCAGCACGCATCGCTGGGCCCGCACTTTCATCGTGGTTTCGGAGGCGAGTGACTCTTTTTATTTTCGTCAGGTCCGCGACATCTTCGACCGCCGCGGTGTCCTCATTGTGGGCAAATTTCCGGTGGCGATTGTCCGGACAAAGGACGGGCACAAGTACGAGGTAAGTTCCCCCCTCCCCGCGCTTTCCGTCCTCCCGCCAAGAATCTCCCCCGCACTATATCCCAGGCGCCTTAGTGCGGGACTCGGCCACGGCCACAGCTACCCGCCCGAAGGTTCTGCCCTGTGGTGGAAGGGGGCGGCAGAGCGCCGAGCGCCCTCAGCGACGTCACCGACCGCCTGTCGATATTTTTTTATATATCACAATCATCCAATAAACTTGGCGGTATTCGAAATAGCGACCAGGAATTACCGTCATTTGGCTACTGTTTCAGGGTGTTACAAATTACCCTTTCATATATCACAATCATCCAATAAACTTGGCGGTATTCGAAATAGCGACCAGGAATTACCGTCATTTGGCTACTGTTTCATGGTGTTACAAATCACCCTTTCATATATCACAATCATCCGATAAACTTGGCGGTATTCGAAATAGCGAATACGGGTACTGCGTGTTACAAATTACCCTTTCATATATCGCTGTCGTCTAATAGCGGTATTCGAAATAGCGACCAGGAATTACCGTCATTTGGCTACTGTTTCAGCGTGTTACAAATTACCCTTTAATATATCACAATCATCCGATAAACTTGGCGGTATTCGAAATAGCGAGTAGGAATTACCGTGATGTCGCTGCCGGTACAGCGTGTTACAAATTACCCTTTCATATATCGCTGTCGTCTAATAGCGGTATTCGAAATAGCGACCAGGAATTACCGTCATTTGGCTACTGTTTCAGCGTGTTACAAATTACCCTTTAATATATCACAATCATCTGATAAACTTGGCGGTATTCGAAATAGCGACCAGGAATTACCGTCATTTGGCTACTGTTTCAGGGTGTTACAAATTACCCTTTTGATGTTTTGCGGTCCATTTCTGCACAGTTTCGTTGGTATATATGTTTAAGTGATCCTTAGTGTATTCTGTTGGAACATGTTTCTATAACATGGAAAAGGGCTTAGGTTTTTTCCTCTTTTCTTCTTTTTGCTTGGTGGCCTCCACTGCTTTTTATTGTAAGAAATTGTTTGATTTAGTCCCGTACGAGTGCGTTTCGTTTAATTTTTTGCGGAATTGCGAGCAAAAATTCGAGTGCATTCATTGGTAAATTCAATAATAGGTATTGTTAAAGGTGGACGTGGGTATAGAGTATATAGCTCCATATATATGGCTCTTATTTTCCATGACGACCCGGATGGGCATTAAGATAATTTCTTACAAGAAAAAGCAGTGGAAACCGCCAATCAAAAAGGAAAAAAAGGAAGGAAAACCCCCACATGCCAAAGCCCGAGGAACATGAAGGCATGCCACTTCTGCAAAGCATCGCGAAGATGGGAACCCAAAGTACCATATGAAGAGCAGCAGAAAGACGTGGCAAGAATTCTCGCCGCACATCCCCCAAAACGGTCGAAAGGAAACATAAGTAGATCGACGAACGAAATATTGCATGCGGACATAACCCGGATGGACATTGCTCCCATGGAACGTTGCGATTTTAATGTTGTCAACGAATGAACTTATAATCGTTGGATGACAAAAAATACAAGGATTGCTATGATTGCATGGAAAATATGATATTCTTTGCTTACATTTATGCATGTATGTACGTGCGTCGATGAAATGTTCGGAGAAGGACCGCTTATCACCCACATTTCTATCGACTGATACTCCCATGCGCATGTGAGGCGCTATGCCCTTTGCAAAGGCTTCACGTGCCCCGGCCCTCCTGTTTATGCACAATCGCGCGTGTGTCGTTGTGCCGCGCCATATCCGCTCGGAGTGTGAGTGGAATAAATCACTACTGTTGTGATATCGACACGTGCCAGTGCTTAGATATGTAAACCCATCTCTCATGTACACGTGCCAAGATAATAGCGACATATTTTGACCTCAAGCGCAACGTTGCTCGCAGTTGATTTGAGAGAGGAACCGGAAATATTGCTTTGTATATTCAACCAATTTTTCATTTTTCGCTTTATTCATTGCTTCAAGAAGCTGGGTTTTACTTATTGGTAACGCTTGGATTTGAACATGGCATTGCCGGCATACTTGGCTACTGCATCTTATCTCACTTGGCATCACAAAAGCCGCGTGTGTGTGTGTGTGTGTGTGTGTGTGTGTGTGTGTGTGTGTGTGTGTGTGTGTGTGTGTGTGTGTGTGTGTGTGTGTGTGTGTGTGTGTGTGTGTGTGTGTGTGTGTGTGTGTGTGTGTGTGTGTGTGTGTGTGTTGATTACTATAAACGAAATAGTTTTCCAAACCGAATGTGTATGGATTGTTATGCGAATCAAAGAAAAAATAAAGTGTTTCAACCCTATTGCTAATGATATGAAATGTGTGAACACATAATAGTGATGGCGCACTTGCATCGCACGTATGACGGACTGTTGTGTGCTAGCCCCACTTTCATTGACGCTAGGCAGTTTTTATCACTAATCATATGGAAAAAATTAGCGGAATGATCCAGCAAGACCTAAATTCCCCCCTTCGCCAGGTGAGCAGCTTCGCTACAAACACGCCGACCGAGCTACAGCCACCGCCCTTTGAGCTTTGGCGAGGCGAGGAGGGCAAAACGGGCGACGAGGTGATGGGGGGTGGCTCCACATGGGCCGCGGCGCGGGCTTACAACGCCTCACGACGCGACTTCACCGTCAACGCGCTGCTCTACGACCCATTCCAACGCCTCATCTTTGACTACGTCGGCGGAATGTCGGGTGAGGAGCAAACGGGCGAGCGGGGTTACGGCCCAAAACAAAACGAAAAGACACGAACCAACTATCTACTGCCTACTGGATGTTGTCTGAGGGCCTTGTTGCATATGCTGCTTACGTCTCGTCTCAGCTTCTCCCACGCCGTGAAGTGGCATTACCCTTCCTCTCCGCACTGCGAGTGGGTGTGGGTGTTTGACTCCGTCCTCTAGGGAGGACCATGTTGTTTCCTACCCGTTGTCGTCTTGACCAGTCTTTGAGTCCTCCTCTTATGACTCACCACCGTTCCGACCCTTCATTTGTCGCGGGCCCTAAACTTGTCGGCTGAATGCGTTTAGTGTCAAGTCGCGATATTTTTTACCTGCATGCGATTATTTTTTGGGTTGTGGGATTCAACGATATGTTTCTATCGGCATTTCGGGAACATTCGGCCGAAAATGTGTCGGTAAATAGTGATCATATTTTGATACAATTTATCCAACAAATACATTGTTAGTTATGTATGGAATTATTGACTCAGCAAAATCTTTCTCAGTTTTATTTCTCAGCCGTTGCATATTTATGCAGCGAACATCTGAACGAAAAATGCACTTCTTTATTTGGGGCTTTATTATCGACAGCTCAATGCGCGAACATTACAATAGCACGCGAGCAGCTAATTCGCAGAATATTTGGCTGGCTTTGTTTTCGTGCTTTAGAATAGTTAGTCTACAGTCCCCATCGCCAATTTAACATGCCTTTGCTATCACCAATATTACTTGTCATTACACATTTTAGATTTATGGCATTCTCGATTTTTGTTGGGGAATCGTAAATGAATATTGCCAAATGGCATGGTGTGCTGCTACATTGCATAATGCTGTGCTCAATTCTCTGTTTTTTACCAAGCGGCGGTGGTGTCAGACCTTCGCAGGCGACGGCTCGTGGCGCTGGCCGAGCCCCAAATTGCCTTCCGCGAGAAACCGGTGCTCATTCTGCGCGCGCTACGGTTGATGCAGCGGTTGGGGCTGCAGCCCGAGAAACCTATCGCCCGTGCGCTCAAGGAGTGCGGACCCCACCTGCAGGATGTCTACCACGTCCGCCCCACCCACCATTTCCCTAGCCCCCCAACACACACACGTACACGCACCCTCACACGCACACAAACACACACACAAACACACACACACACACACACACACGCACACACACACACACACACACACACGCGCACACACACACACACACACGCGCGCGCGCGCGCGCCCACCCACGTACATAATCACACGCACACAAACACACACAAACACGCTCACACTCACACTCACACACACCTTTTTACAGAACACACACGCGCGGACATTTAAGCTGACCAGTAATTTGCGCAGTTGTGCACCCAATCATTTTTCTTCGCACATTTTTCATCCACTCAATCGTTGCTTACTCTTTCGTCGCTGACTCAATCACCGACATCGCTTTTGTACTGTCTGTGTATTTTTCCAGGGAGAAAAGGTTACCGGGCTGAGCAGGCTCATGCGAGAGGGAAACCCCCGCGACGGCTTCTTGCTGTTATGGAAGGTACGCCTGTTTCGCCAAATGTTCTGTTTTACTGCCAACTGTAATCAATGTTATCCTGAAATCGCAATTACATTGAATTAATAAGGAATTGGTTTATGATTTTGTAATCGACGCAATCCTTATTTGTTTGGCATAATCACTGCCTGCCCGCCCCTCGGGCCCACAGTACGGGCTGCTGCAGTATCTGCTGCCCTCGGTCGCGGACTACTGCCGCGCGGTGAAGGTGCCCCGGGCCATCAGTCCGCATCACTACGACGACGACGCGACAACGGACGAGCGGGCGCAGTCGGAGCTGTCGCTCTTGGGCATCAGCTCCAAGGGCGGCCGGCAGCTGCTCAAGGTTGTTTGCCCTAACGCCGCATGTGAACCAGCAAATCTATTAAACCGTAGTGTTTTTTTTTAAATGATCTCTCTGTCGCGTCCCGTGTCTCACTTTTTGTAAGAAAATTTTTTCTTCGTTTTGCTTGGTGGCCTCTCCTTCTGTTTCTTGTAAGAATTTTCTGTTGCTAGGGTAAGTAAGACCTTGGTTGCGCTCATGAACCAGCGGCGACGGAGCTAATAAGTACGATTAGGTTGTTGATTAGGTTGTTCAAGTTTTGAGGTGCCAAAGCTTCTGAAACCCTGCAGTAGAACTTTGCGTTTCGTACCCGTACGTGTTGGTCCTAACTAAGACAATGTATTAAGTTCACAGTGATTCCGGGTACAGGTACGAGTACCGAATTGTTAGAAGTGCCTGTCAAAATAAAAACCGTATTTAGTATTTACATCCAATGTAAGAAAAACTATTCTCTCCCCTTAGTTAGGCTGTTCCGACTTAATTTGTTGCTGTAGGTCCCCCCCCCCTCAGTGTTACCCCCAAATTGATTTATATGGATCTTCTTGTAATTTAGCAGTGTTTTCCTACTGCCTTAGATACTGGACCTCGTTTTACCATAGCAATGTATGGTTGTTTACATAATAGGGTGTGATATTGCAAGCATAAAATGGGGTGGGGGTCATATTTTGGAGCCATGACCATATTACACGAAGCATCACACAGCCCTAATAACCATGCGGTGGCCCTGCCCACCCCTCCATGTAGGCATCAACAGTGCTACGATGTTGCAGATGACCTGCCAATGACGGCCATTGCATCATCATACTGGTGACCAAGTTTCACCCCACTGCGCAAGGCTGCTTCCCTATCGAGAGTCTTAACAACATTTACTTGCAGTTGGCCTTAGATTCAGGGTTTTAGGTCACCCCAAACATTATACCCTAAACCCCAAACATCGTACCCTTATATCCTTATACCCATATACCCTTTATACCCTTGTACCCTAAAAACTATACCCTAAACTAGGTAGGGATCATGTACAGCTTCAGTACGCACGTACAGAGTGGAAATGCAAATACATAGTACCCCCCCCCCTCAGTTTTCGCCTGAATTTGGGACCTAAAACAACACCTTCAATCGCAACAGCCTTATTATTGAACCCTTCACAAAATTTGAAGCCTAAATATTGATTTGTTATTTTCAGTGACTAGTACTGGTGACTAAGTTTCCTTGACACCGCACTTGAAGAAAACCCTGAATTACGTGTCATGTAATTGTACCAACCATTGTGTTTCTGCCCGCCAAATGCTAACCCTACTTCATTCGATCGTGTGGAATTGACCAATTGTTGCGTTGTTTGCTGCTGTGATGTCGGGGATGTGCAGTTGAGTAGCGCATGTCACGACAACATATTCCTCCCCAAACCCTGTTCTATTCATTTGAAACACATTCTAAACCCTAGAAAGCCGTCGCCCGTTTCCTTCATCGTTTCGCGCGCTGACGCCGAGTCTCTCCCCCCTTTTTACCAACTTGCCGCAGTTGCTCGGCGACGTGGACGACGGCGGCGCAGGCGTGGGCGCCTCCAGAAACCCCGACTACGGCTGGTCGCTCGCGCTGATGCAGGCGCTCGCGGTGCGCCACTTGGCGGTGCTGATGCAAAGGGAGGCGGCGCCTTCAAAAAATAAAAAGGTACGTCGGAATAAGATTTAATGTAAACCGCGGTTTATCTCAGTCTCTGAAAATAAAATACTCCGCCAAATGAATAGAGCCCGCATAAGTGAACATGTACGTTTCTCTTCCCACCGTCCGAGAAAGACGGCTTTCGGTGTCTGATTTATTTTCCTTCACGCGCTGCTGCTTATTTTATGTTTACTTACAAAATAAGACAGCGATACCCTTGCAAATACGGCGCCGTGAGTTGCGTCATGGGGTCGTTTTATCAAAACACATTTCCAGCATTGTTTGATGATGTCTTTCGGTTGTATATGATACATCACTTTCAATTACTGTTGAAAATTTAGAATTATATTCAACATATATAATTTAGGTGTCCTCAGTTTGAGTTTCTTACAATACTTCGATGCTCATTGAATTCCTTGAAACCCTAAACCTTAAATTTGATAAAGTGTGAAATGAAAACCACATGCGGCGGACCGCTGATTCTGACTGCCGCGATGGGGGCGCACGTGTGCGCAGGGCAGAAGGGCCGCCCTCCCTTTCGACGGGCGCCCACTGACGGAGGTGCTGCAGGAGGGCGGCCCAGCGGCGGCGACCGCCATGTTGGCCGCCATCCCCGACTCGGCGCGAAAGACGCTGAGCGAACTGTCGCCAAAGGAGGACAACACGCGCGGCAGCAGCAGCAGCGGCAACACCCTCTCCAAGCCGCTCACCCGAAAGGTGACACGCACATCTGCTTTTAAACACAATCAGCGGACAACAAGTAGTTTGCATTTTAATGCTGTGACTTATATGCATTATTTGCGAATTTATTTCATTGAATTGAATTGTATTGTGTTGTGTTCATTGCATCTGTGCTGAACGATGTGACAAACACGGACACATGCGGTGAACGATGATTCGGTCAGCCCTGTCATCGGTTGGCGCTAAATGTCATGGAACTGAATAATACAGAAATATGCCAAAACGAAAAAGGGGCAGACAATAATGGCATCGCGTGCACTGTCTCTCGCAGTCCGATTCCACTCAAAATGAAGGGTTTCAGTCTTACTCCATGTTCACAAAGTCTTGTGTAACCGTTCTGCCATGTTTACATTTAAGTCATTCGCATATTACGCGCAGCATTCCAGAGTATCACGTAGGTGTGAAGCACGTAAAACCCCCACTACACGAGATTCTGTACCAATGCCCCTGCCACTCTCACCCTTTGTATGGGACGCAAAGGGGGGGGGGACATAATGAGTAGATAAAGGAGTGTTTTACAATGGCGGCATGCGCACATTGGTTAATGTTTCATCGGATATGACTAGGCGCGATTCTGCTGTCTCGATACAATATACACGTCATCCCGAAGGTGGCGACGTGCAAGATAAATCAAACATATCGTATAGCCGCTGGCAATGGTTCGTGCCTGCCCTCATTATTCTCCAGTTTCCTTCGCGCGCATCAGTGACTTTCCACTCCCGCAGTTTGCAAGTTGTTCTCAGCACACATTATGCGTTGGCTCTCGCACCGCCCTCAAACAATATCATGGTTTGAAATATACAGGGCAGCATGCTTTTCTGTATTTTTTTACTTTTGCAATAAAACACACAAAAATAATGTAGATCAGACATCTAGCCGGCAAGGTACTGCACTGGGCAGCTGTGCGCGTGTGGGGGGGGGGGGGGGGGGGGGGGGGGGGGGGGGGGGAGTGGTAGTGGTAGGTTTGTGTGTGTGCGTGTGCATGTGTTTGTGTGTGAGTGTGTGTTGCTTACACACATTGCGCGGACTGACGCTTGTTGGCGCCTTGCTGCGCCTGGGCAGGTGGTGCCGCATCTGGAGCAGAGCCTGCGCGCGGAGGTGTTTCGGTTTGTGGCCGCCAAGTTTGCGGCCTCCTCCGCGCACTGGGACATGTGGGACACCTGGCACGTGTCCACGGAGGGCGGCTTCGCGTGCAGCGAGGAGCGCGGCGGCTGGGTGCAGTGGGCGGCGGAGAACATGCCCAGCAGCGTTCAGTTCCCGCCCGACTGGGGCCCCGAGACGCCCGAGCGCACAGCCGCAAGGTACCCTCCCCTTATCCTCCCCCTCCCTCACTTCCGCCCCACTACCTCTGACAACAGAGCTGACTCTTTTCAGAGCAGCTGTCGTCAGAGGTACCCTTGCCTATTCAGGGTATCGAAACCCTAAGCGTTAGAGGAATATGTGCATCCTGTGTTCAAGTTTTATCGGTAGCAATGATGGGTTTGATGAAGGCCGTGGCAGAACGTCGAAATTCTGGCATCATTGCAGGACAGGTCATACTGCGTGCTGACTGTCACCAGCTGATTTAGGGCTTTGAAACCCTACTCGTCACATGAATCACACATGCATCATGCTGGTCGTAACCCTTGCGCAAGTGCTATTCAATTCTACAGATGAAACCTGTTCCAACGCTACACCGCTTGACATGCCACCCAAGTTCAGTTCCTCTCTCATGCAAATGGCGCGAGCACGCGCAGGAGCGAATAGTATTTAGGGTGTCTCACCGATAAACACTAAAACCATGACATATATGTAGTCCGTCAGTCTCAACAGATAGGCCTGCATACCAGGTGCCACAGGCAGCGCATGCTGTCACTCCGGCTATTGAAACCCTAACACAGTACGGGCGTGTGCAATGCCATTCCATAATCTCGAGGGCTGAAGATGACACCAAAAACCTGCACTACAGCATGGTTATCATTGCATTCGGGCAGTTTATTCGGGCAGTAACCCTAAAACACTGATAGTCTAAAGAATACACCGCGCTGAAAACAAATTACCATCCGAATACTGCAGCAGACTACACTTAGCTCGATTCAGAGTATTGAAACCCTAAGTATTGAAAAACACTTCATGCTTTCGTGTCTTTTGTGCCATCACCGCATTTGCTTTCCAGCTTCAGTCGTCTTCGTTTCCTTCGTTTCGTTTTTTTTTTTTCTCGGGGGAGGAAGTTGCAGCCATGCTCAGAAATGCGGGGTTGTATTAGGTACACTCTAAACCCTGAACTCAGCATAACTCCAAGAAACAAACGGTCTGCTTCCCCCCGGACGCCACAGGCACACGAAGGAGCGGGCGGAGGTGGAGCGGGCGGTGCGGGGGGCGGCCGCGTCGTGGGCGGGCGAGTGGGAGGGCGAGGCGCAGCGGGAGGCGTGGGTGCGCGCGACCACCGCGGCGCTGCTGTCCGACATCCGCGGCCGCGGCAAGGCGACACGCGCGAGGAGAACGGTGGACGGGACGGAACTGGAAGCGGTGCGTGCGGAAGTGGCGGCTCAGAGGGGGCGCGAGGGGGAGGGGGCAGAGGGTGACATTGTGTGCGTGTTTGGGGTGGTTGGGCGGTGGGCGGTGCTGAGAAAAGGGGACGGGCCGCGGGGGTTGTCACGGGGCGGGAGGCGGGCGGGAGGAGGCGAGGGGCGGGGGGAGGCGCTGTCTACTGGGGCGACGCAAACAAAGGCGGGCGCGGCTAGTGGCAAAGGAGTGAAAAAGGAGCGAAGACAGAAAGAGAAGCGGGGGGGCGTGAGTGGAGAAGCGGGGGGAGGAGGCGGAGGGGAAGGGGAGGGAAGTAGTGGAGAGAGGAGGAAGGGTGGCGAAGAGAGGGAGGCAGAGCCGAAGAAACGAAAGCGAAAAAAGGTGGCGGGTGTAGGCGAAGACGGGGTACCGGGGAGTGCGGTGGGGGAGGGATGAGGTGAGATGAGAAGGAATGGATAGGAAGAGAAAGGGGAGAGAGGTGTGCAGTGCCTCATTTAAACGTCTCAGCCCACCAAATATGCCGAGTCCCCTCTACGAATGCCCGTGCACTCTCACCTTCCCCACCATCCTGGCCCCTTTTTCCCCTTCACACACCCCCGCCTTCCCTAAACCCGCCTCCGTCCTGTGGATTAAGTGAGCAGTGCGAGGCAGGGGGGGACTGTACTGATCAGGAGTACATCGGTGCGACGGGGTTCCTGTCGCTGTCCGCCACGTCCATGTGCTCCTCCTCCCCCAACCGACCGCTCTCGGGCCGCGCCTCCTTCGCGAGCGTCTTGGAAAGGTACGCCCTGTCACAGCTCACCGCCTCGTTGGTGGCCTGCACCGCCCGTCACATCCCGCGACGCAGTCAGCAATCAGGAACAACCCGAAAAGACAGAAAACCCACCACCCAGTCCACACAACACACACCCCGCCACAAACGCTGCGCATAACTTGACTTGGGTAGCTCCACTCATATACAGGCTCAAAACCCGCACGACCATCCGCTCGAGCCAACATTACTCTACCTAACTCTACCCCTAACCCACACATACTTTGACAACGCATAACACCCAAGCACGATTTCGGAGAGGACGCTCAAGGCGGTCCAGCCCCAACTAGTAAGCTTTATAGATGGCAAGGCTGGGAGGGCCAAAGGACAGCAGCCAGCGGCAGCCATATCAAGTTATTTTCATGTTCATTGGGTAGCCCTAACAACCATACAGGCACGTGGCACCTGCCGAGCACTATCATTCGCTTCAAGCAGAACACCCCCCCGAGAATCCTCTTAAAGCCAAATACACCATGTTGTGTGCATACATCCTTGCCACTTAGATGTAACGCATTTACAGTCATGCGGTTGTGAGTGAGACACCAAGTGTGGTGGCTATTGTTAGTTTTGGTATTTTCGGCTATACTATGTTTAAGGGAGGGTGGGGTGGGGTGAGAGCGGGCGACTCGCCTGCAGCCGGGCGTCAAGCGCCATGGAGCGTCGGATCTGCGCGTCGATGTGCTCGGCCATGTCAGCGGAGCAGTAGCGCTCGGGGTCCTCGTTGAAGGAGACCATGCCGTCGACGGGGTTGATGGAGGCCCAGATCTCACCGCTCCCCACCATCGCCAGGATCAACGCCTCCGCAGCGCCCGGCCCCGGCAGCCCCGCGGTGTCCGCGATGCCCTGCAGGCTGAGCGTGAGGTGGGTATGCGTGAGGCGGCCCACGTTGCGCCGCTGCAGCGCCTCCTCGCACTGCCTCACCAGGCCCCAGTTGCCATCCGCTGCGCCACACAGTCACCAACCCACCACGCCAGAATGGCAACACGACAACAGTCTCAGCGCGTGGAAGGGGGGGCATTGCAAGAGCAGCTATTTACTTGACCCCCCCAAATCTACACATGTGTGAAACCCCAGCTTCACATGAGCTAGAACCTGACTTGAAAATGAGAGTCGGCCAGCCGAACGTCAACAGAAAGCCATAATGTGCCAAAGTTACATTGTTTGGTTAGATGCGATACGGCTGGATCTTGAATTTGGGTGGGAGTGCATTCAAGGCATAGACGGTGGTAGACTTGCTACTGTTGGGGGAAGGCGGGGCACCAACCCTGAAATGCAGTTCGGTTGGAATTGATGGCCAACGACAGCTCCGGCGCAGACTTTCGGGAGAATGCGTGCGCCACATCCTGCACGACACCATCTCATTTCAGTGCCCTCGCAACTTGAAAACCATGGCACAGACACAACCGTTTCCCCAGGGAGCGAATATCCAAAACGAGGTCCTGCAAAGTCGCGACCAAGCACTTCCTCACAGCCAAGGCAGGCAATGCAGTACGTGTAAACCTCTGTTTTGTTTCGTTCTTATTCGAATGTGATAGAAACATAGTCTGTAATAGCAAGCTCGATGCAACGGTGATGCATGCGAGATGTGTGGGTAGACGGGCTCACCGCATAGATGACGCACTCGGACTTGAGGTAGCGGTGGATGATAGTGGAGGTGTACTTTGGGAGCGGGGGGCTGTGGCCGTTGTGGATGAGCTGCACGAGGACGTACTTCTGGTAGGCGGCCACAGCAATGGCGCTGACAACGGTGGCGGGCGCGGTGATGGCGTAGAGCAGCAGATCCAGCGCGCGGTCGTAATCTTTGCGGCCGATACACAGCATACCGCCGTAATAGGCGTACAACAGAAAGTCCCTGGTGCAAAGGTGGTGGCGTCAAGGAAAGTGAATGGCGTGGTAACACTTGAAATATCTGTATCAAATCATCCACCCATTTCTTCTTCCATCCACCCACGCCCTCATCACCTCCTCCATCCACCCACTCATCCACCAATTTATTATTACATTCACTCACTCATCCACCCACTCTCACGCATCGCCTCATCCATTCACTCATTCACCAATTCATTTTTCAGTGACTCATCCACCCACTCTCTCACTCATCACCTCCATCCACCCACTCATCCACCCATTCATTCCTTCACTCACTTATTCACCCACTCTCTCACTCCTCACTTATCCGTCAACCCATTCATTCTTTCACTCACTCACTCATCCACCCACTTTCTCACTCATTACCTCCTCCATCCACCCACTCATCCACCCATTCATTCACTCACTCACTCATTCATTCGCCCCCTCTCTCACTCCTCACCTTACCCATCAACCCGCTCATCCACCCATTCAGTCTTTCACTTACTCATCCATCCATTCACTCATCCACCCACTCATTTATTATTTCACTGACTCACTCATCCACCCACTCTCTGACTCATCACCTCATCCATCCACCGACTCATCCACCCATTCATTATTTTATTCACTCATCCACCCACTCTGTCACTCATCAACTCATCCATCCACCCACTCGTCCACCCTTTCATTCTTTCACTCACTCAATCATTCACCCACTCCCGCACTCATCACCTGCTCCATCCACCCACTCATCCATTCATGTATTTATGCACTCATCCGTTCGTGCACTGGTGTATACAAGTCCAAAGCTGTTACAACAAGAAAACTTAACAGAGCCAAGTTCAGTGATTTCGAACCAAATGTCAACGCGGTCACTAAGAAACACGCGAAGGGGAAGCGAATGAAGTGGTGGTATCCGTATATCCGCATTCACGTCAATTAGCAAGCACACTTAGCTTAGATTTAATCTACCGATGCGAACCGGCTACCCATATCAACACGGTCATACACAATGCATACCATAATTGACGCAGGGACCGGTGGCAACCTGCAATGTCCTGTCATGATAATGTTTTTCGGGTGGGGCTTACAATTAAGGAGATAAGCAAGGGTAGGGGGGTGAGGCACCTACCTGGGCGCGGTCCCACAGAGGTCAGGCGCCACGTCGTATATTTCCTCCTTCAGGACGGGCGCAGCCGCGTAGTAGCAGTGCGAGAGCAGACAGACCTAGAACGATGCAAATCAGAAGCGTTGGTATACAATATGCGCCCCGCCAAGCTTCGTGCGACCTCCTTTTTACACACCCAAGTACATATGTGACTGACGTTGAAGATATTCAGGTGCACAACGACGACGGGAGGTGTACTATCTAACTGAAAACCATAGAGATGGAGGGAATGTTTCCCATTTGCCAACTCCTCAGCAGATAAATGTGCATATTCAGGCGGCCATTATCAGCACACAAACTTAAACAAAAATGCTGCCGTGGAAAATATATGGAAAGAGTCGCTGTGTCTACTGATCCCACGATGGCGTTGACGGACACAAAATCAGGTGCACACATAATGCTAGAATCATCTTTACCCATTCCAGTCATGAGATCCAGCAACATATCGCCGTGCGTGCGTGTGTGTGTGTGTGTGTGTGTGTGTGTGTGTGTGTGTGTGTCTGTGTGTGCGCAAGTGCGCGAGTTTATTGTTGTGTCTATGTGTGTACGAGTTTTTGTTTCATCAGAGTGTGCATGTAGATAAATGTCTGTGTGTTTCTACCTTTCTCTGTCTATATCTCCAAGTATGCGTGTTTGTGTGAGAGAGATACAGATAAATAGAAGATAACATTGCAT
Source organism: Tetraselmis chui (assembly GCA_026401115.1). Lineage (NCBI taxonomy): Eukaryota > Viridiplantae > Chlorophyta > Chlorodendrophyceae > Chlorodendrales > Chlorodendraceae > Tetraselmis > Tetraselmis chui. Next base: position 221,463 of record JAPMLY010000131.1, read on the forward strand.
GTGTATGTCTAAAAGTATATATACGTTTGTTTGGATTGAGAATGGGAATAGTAATCCTCATGCTCGTGTCACAGAGAACACGTGTATCTATGCGAGTGTGTGCCTGTCCGAATTCCTCCCTCTAGATACCTTTGCACATGTTTGCATGCCAGAGTGTGCGTCCATAACCTCATGTGTGTGTATGTGTGTGTGTGTGTGTGTGTGTGTGTGTGTGTGTGTGTGTGTGTGTGTGTTGTGGGGGGGGGGGGGGGGGGGGGGGCTGTGCGTGTGTGTGCCTGATATTATTTCGTAACTCTTACTTGACACTACAATTTCTTCTGATTATATTACGGGCATGAGCAGGGGCGGGGCTAACCTGAAAGAAATCGCCGTGCAAGGGTGTGAGGCACTCTGTGGAGGGCTGCAACTTTCGCAGCGCGGCCCGCAGCGGCGCCACCGCCAGCTTCGGCCGCCCTCCGCCTATCGCCCACTGCTTCAGCTTCCGCGCCAAAGACACAAACACGTCTGTTGCCGCCCGCACCTCCTCCGCGCTGCAGACCTTGAGAAACTTTCCCACCTGCCGCCCCACAACCCCAAATCACCAGTGACACAACGTCAGCCACACAGGCGCAGCACGACCCCCAATATTCCAACATTCAGTGGTCACCCAATGTTGATGATGTGACACATGAGGGCAGCTTCAGTTTGATCACAGCAATGCCTGAATGCATTGAGCAGCACTGATTACTGTTATTTCATTTATCATGCCCGCCCCAGATAAATAGCACACTGCTACCAAGCACGCAAATTGCCTTTCCTTGTGCACCCCACCCTACAATACACTGATTGAGCTAACAACATGCTGACAGGAAATTGTGCTTGGATGGCCTGCCGAGCTGCTGAGTGAATGGTGCTGAGAAAATAAATATACGCATTTTTTTAATTCATTTTTCCTTCTACTGCGAAGGCGACCCGCTGCCGTCGCCCCAGGCAGCCTGGGACGCTCAGTTGCAGTTTCCCGCCTCGTGAAGAGATTAAGGGGTTATGAAAGGGAGAGATGGCAGGGAAATGATCTGGGTGCTGAAGGCAGGCGGGAGATCGGGAAGGTCGGGCGGTGGGGCGCACCAGTCTGTAGTCTGGTGCAGTGTTCGTACCCGTACTGGCGAGCGAAGTCAGGGCGTTCGCGGCAAAGAGCCATGCCAGGGAGTGGGCGGCGGGGTCCAGGGTAGCGAGCACGCCGGGGAGGGCGGCGGCTTGGAGTTGGAACAATCCACTGCTCACATCTGATTTCAGGCTCGCCGCGAGCTCGGCTGGCCGGCCGGTGAACGTCGTCACGCGCTCCACCCACCCATCCATGACCCTGCGCCTTCTCGACGGCCTCCGAAAGAAATAAGATCGCCAGACGCGCGACTTACTTACCCCACGGATCTGCTTTCTCCTTCTACGTCCGCACCCCTTGGTTGAAAGACGGGTCGTGGCGCAACTGGTTTCCCCGATGACTGGGTAGTTCAGAGGGTGACTGCGAAGGCAGGTAGATCACAGGTAACGCCACGACACTGGATGGTTGGCTGCTGTTGGAGCGTTCACCCGAGAGCAAGCGATGGTGCTGAGGGATCCGCTGCGAGGTTGCTACCAGGGTTGCGCTGAAGTTGATTTTTAGGTCTTCTAAGGGTTCAGGCTGAACTGAATTCAGCACCCTGAACTGCACTGAATTCAGTTCAGCTATTCAGGCCTGAAGTCTATTCAGCCCACGTCAGCGTGAACATAATTCAGCCTTTCAGCGCCTGAAATGACTTAACATCTCATCTTTCGCGGATGGTGGCTAAATTCATCTAAGAACCGGCCTTAAACTGTGTACAGGTAAGAGACAAGCAGGGAGGGAAATGAGCGCCTGAAATGAGCGTACTGAAGTTTCACTAAAATGCACTTAAAAGTTCCTTTGAAACAGTGAATTTGTGCATGTAATCCTTACATGCAAGGGCGATGTGGCTTCATGACTACGTGGGAAATATGTCCAAGTGTGATGTATTTGTAAACTCATAAACGAGGATATGTCTTGACTTAGCCACCATCCGCGAAATATGTCTTGACTCGATGCATTCACTTAATTAATGCGCACGTGCTATCTATTACGCCTATGCGTGCGTACGTGTGTTCGCGCGCGTGTGTGTATTTGTGTGTCTACCTTGCATATGCCACACAAACTTAAGCATCGATAACTCAATACCTAGTAGTTGGAGCAAGAGCAATGTAGCGGGAGCAAGAGGGAGAGCACTAGTAGCTAGAGCAAGAGCATGCATAGCAGCAACAAGATATGAGCCAGCACTAACATAAGCAAGCAACAATAGTTGTAGCAAAGTCAGCAAAGCAGCAATAGCAACATCAAAATGCAATGTGTGTGTGTGTGTGTGTGTGTGTGTGTGTGCGTGCGTGTTTGTGTTTGTACTTGCCTCAAGTACATAAACAACATAAACATCGATGATTTAACATGTGGAAGCTAGAGCAAGAACACTAGCATGCAGCAACGACAACATCGGCAATAACAAAGTCAACAAGTTGCCGTAGCAATCGAAATATTAGTTATGCGACAATACATGCAAACAAAGATGTGACGATCATGGATACATAGTCACATGGTACCAGCATAAAGGCACGAAACAGTTGTTACATGTAAAGGTTGTTGATCTTGGGGTTTTATTGCGGTTGTATATACACTCAACATGACCCCCTCAACAACCTTGTTCTTGATTTATTAATCGCTTGCAAATCACACCTACGCGGCCCCTCGCCGGAACACTCTCCGACTAGAGCCGTCTCACTCCAACATGTGCGTCAAGCATTAATATCACTCTTCTACATCCTACCGTCATCGTCGGGGGGGGGGGGGGGGGGGGGGGGGGGGGGGGGGGGTTGGAGCCTCGATGAAGGGGAGTTTGGTATTGTGTTGCGGCGTTGGCGATGTGTACCATATGCGAAATCAGTTTGGCCGCGAGACGCTTGGGCGCGCGATCGTGGCACATGCCGGAGGGGCAACTGCCGAGTAATATACCACTTAGTAGCATGCCCCCCCATCATGGGCCCTTCCCTTCCCGCCCCACACTTTGTCTTTGTCAATTACTTATAGGGCACCTCTGACCACTAGCATGTCTTCGCTTCCGTCCGGCCGTCCCTCGCCTTGTGGGTGATTTGTTGGTACATCTCCGCCCCCCTCCCCTGCACAAACGCTTGTTTGCCCTGTCCATCCCGAAACCGGTCTAGGGGGATCCCGGTCTAGGGGGAAGAGCGGCCGACACACATCCTTGACTTCGTCAACGCTAACCCCATTCGAGGTACTTACCCCTCCTAACGACGCGTCTATCGATAGGGCTACGTCACGGGAGCCCGACTGCATCAACGCCGACGCCGATGATTTTGTCCATGCCGTATGTTCTACAACGCGTAGGATAGGGGCGGTTTCACGCACTAAGCGTAAAGGCCTCGGGCCTCCACTTCAACGTTCTATCCTAGGGGCTATCGCTCGTCGCCGGCGGGCCTCTTTCGGCCTTGTGCCAAGAGGCCCGCGCCTCTCACTAATCCATCATAGCATTTGATAAGTATGTCGATGAGCGCTTTCGGGTAAAAAACATGGTCCGAACTAACCGCCGCCGCCAAAAGGCCATAGCCATAGACATGCCCGTTAACGATTTTAAAACAAGGCGGCGGTATGCAAGGGTTTTGGAAATGGGCCTCTTTGTCATACAATCCTATACGCAAAGCAACGAAGAAAATTACTGCGTGACTTGACGTTGGGAGTACTCCATACCGATACCGATACCGATAATAAAGCCTCCATGGTGGATGGTGTTACCGCGGAGACCTTAAAATTGGCCATATACGCCCCGGGTAGCCCTTATGGCAAATCCCTACTATTGGAGTTGATAAATAAGATATGGACTACGAAGTGTGTCCCTAGGCAATGGTGTAGCTCTGCGGTTGTGTCAATACTTAAGACATGGGAAGTAACCGTCATGGATAATTATAGGGGTATTTCAAAAAACATCCTACCGGCACTAAACACCGCAATAAAATCCAAGTACTACTAAAGTACTACTAAATCACAGAACGGGGATGGGTTGGTAGCTCGAATGAGCAACGCCGACCGTCTTCGCTCAAGGCATGGCCTCCCCATGAGCGATGGACTAGTGGTCACAAGGCCCGTTGAACAATATGCACCGTCCACCTCTTCCCAACCGAGCGTAGCGCCGTAGCTCACCCCGGTCAGAGGATCCGCAATAGTCATAGCACACGGTATATACATCAAGGCGCAGCTATTCAAAATTCGAATTATGCCCCCCCCCGACAAATCCCGCGCCACCCACTTCAAAAACACATTGAATACCCACCCATAGTACTGCGACACCACACAATTCAACATCGCTTACAAAAACACCCCTCCAAGGGTTCGGCGCGCCACACCGCGCCCAACCGAGCGTCCGGACGTTCATGTCCGCCGCCAACAAAAACCAAACCCATGTCCCATCGGACGTGGTCGTGTGCCGCCAACACACGCAACCCACTATACAAGCCCACCTCCTACTCTTACGACTAATCCACCACTCACTCAAATTATTGATCTCGCCACCTCGACCACAATGTCCACGACCTCTAACCTCCCTTAATCGTACAAGAATGCTATATTGCGGGATCGGTCCGGATCTACCTTCACAAACGGTCAATACAACCCCCGGAGCCGTCTCACGGGACACCCACTCGCTCCCTTCATCACGGCGCCCCAACTCCCCTCAGCCGACAACGACCTAGGCACAACTTTGGAACCATCCCTTGGTTTAGGCCTCCAGACGCCCCTAGTCATCGATGCTCCCATGCCAACCATTGGCTTGGGACGGGCCGCTGACCCCTCGGCCCGCAGAGTCGACTCTTACCTCCTCCAGTACTCCACCACCCCCCGCACCGGCAAGGCCGGTCGACCGCCAACGGGGATATAGAGTCCCGCTAATAGCAGAACACTAAGTACTATAAGGTCACATAAAGTTGCCGCGTGCATAAGCAGTAGGTAACGGTAAGCTCTAGTAGTGTTAACAAGAGTCTGACTCCCAGTCGCTAAATTCTTGTTTGATAAAATATTGGGGTAGTTTTACGGTTAGTCAACGTACCATGCCGAGTCCGCCTAAGGCAACGCGCGGAGACATAGCGTCACAAGCGCAGTAAAATGTCTGCGGTGGGCGCCCACGTGCTTTACCTCTACAGCAGCTCCTCTAGCTGGTAGTAATCACCTCTGCTTTTGCGCTCGCCCATTCGGCTCGCGCAACCCACCCACCCTTCCCTGATCAAGCGCTGAATAGAAATAACACCTCTGAGTAGGTGTTTTAGTGCATGTTTATCCAAAATGCAAGCAAGCTTTCATCTTTGGCATAATCTGACTCCCAGTCGCTAAATGTACTATACCTACTATTTACCCGAGGGCACGTTTTGCCAAAGATGTCAGCTTACTTACAATTTGGCCAAAGACCACCACAGGCCTGGCCTGGGGGAAGATTAGCGCTATTATGGGATGGGTGGGTGGGTTGCGCGAGCCAGACGGGCGAGCGCAAAGCAGAGAGTGCCAGTGCTCGGGGGTTGCACCGGCTTAAGGGGCTGCCGCTAGCTAGTGCTGCTGGGGGCAGGACATGGGGCGTTGCGCTAGGCGTTTCCTCAGTCCTCGAGGGTTACCTCGAGGGCTGGGTGAGACGCGCCGCTTTTACAGTAACGCTTTTACCGTTCAGGTTTTGCGTTCTGTCACATATGTAAGTAAGTTTTGCAAACCTCTAGATTTCAAACAATCTGACTATTTACCCGAGGGCACGTTTTGCCAGTATGTAATAAACCGGAGGTTTGCGCAGCCTAGTCATGATGAAGCGGGTTGGCGGGGACGAGCCAGCCGAAGTACTGCCAGGCCGCCGGAGATGGGGTCATGGTAGGGTCGATGTATTTCCCTTCTGTGACAGAACTGTTTTTGGCCCAACCACCCATGTATTTGACGACGTGGAGTGGGGTCCCGATGCAACTAGCGGCGGAGGCGGCACCTTTGCGTAGGCTGTGCGATGTCCATTTAAAACCGCTCGGAGGTGTGGCGCCGACGGCGTCGCATGCGTCGAGGAGCTAGGCGGAGAGTGTTGCAGCTGCTTGCCAGTCGCTGGAGTTTTCGTAAGGTACGAAGCTCCATATTGCGGCGGGTGGGGGGCTGTTGTAGAATTCCTTGCAGTAGGCGGTCCGCTGCGTGCAATAATATTCCAGTAGGTCGGCCAGCACCGGATTGGCAGTAGTCGGGATAGCGAGGATAGGCTTGTCGGCTGCGCTGCGCCTCTGATCGCCTTTAGCCTTGCGGATGAAAAGCCAGATTTTTTGTGAAGGTCGGTCGACGACGAGGTCGTGTGTTAAACACCGTACTCCGGATTCGGCTCGGCAGAAAAACGCATAGTTAGTGCAAACTGCCAGTAGCGCTCGAAAACGCGCGATGAGGTGGCGGGAAGTAGGAGTCCACTGGAGGTGCGTACTGAGCTCAGCGGCAGCGGTGAGTAGCGAGAGGGCCAGAGGAGCTGGTAACGGTAGGCGCGAGTCCGCTGCATGTAGTCGTTGCTGTTGCATCTCGAGTCCGCGACGCGCGTCGGCCAAGAGTTCGCCGACTGCGATCGGCTGCTGTTGGTGGTCGCGGAAAAACTTGTTGATTGCTGAGTAGTATTGTTGTAGCGATGCGGCAGCGACAGTACCTTGCAGGCCCAACCAGGCCGTGTGGTCGGGGCTAGGGAGCTGCTTAGCAGGTGTAGCGCAGTGGTACCGACGAGGTCGGTGCCCAATAGGTTCCGCAGTCCGGTAGTCATGCTAGCAGTCCACGGTGCGTGTGCGTCTGGTGCCTGTAAGGTGTAGCGGGCAGGCCTCGAGGGCTTGCGCGCTTGAGTGACCATTGCGCGGAGGTCCGTGAGGCTGGCGTTGGTTGTCCGTAGCGTGCGTCCTATTGCGCCCCTGCGAGTGTGTAGCCAGGCCGGCGTGGCAGTCGAAAGGCCACGACGCTCCATCCTGGTCGTCCGACCCCCTCGCGCGAGCCGTGCCGACCGGGGAAGAACAGGTCTCGCGATGGGGGGTAGTGAATAGTTTCGATGGCCAAGCTGTGGAGGTCTTGAAACCACGGTGTGTGGGGCCAGTACGGGGCGATGACGGTAGCCGCTGCTCCTGATTGGCGTAGTTTTGCGCATAGGTCGGGAAGAGCTGACCACGGGGGGTTGCAGTAGTTCTTCTCTCGTTGCCATGCGGTGTCTGGAAGGTGTAGACAGTCGACGTCCTCGCATTTGGGGTCGCGCCATCGGGCGTTGAAACGCGGGAGCTGAGCGTTTTCCATTGACGCGAAACGGTCGATGGAGTGTGGTCCCCACGTGGACTGAAGGTAGTCGAATATCCGAGGGTTTAGCTGCCAGTCGTCGCGGTCGAGCTCCCGGCTCAAGCTGTCGGCCCAGATGTTCGCTGCCGATCGGATGTAGCGGGGCCGGATGCGGATGTCGTTGACGTCGAGCAAGTGCCAGAGCCGGCGTAATTCGGTCATCATGACCGGAGAGCGCGTAGTCAACTTGGAGAGCGTAGCCACGACGGCTGTGTTGTCCTCGTGTAGTAGGACGTGTCGGCCTCGGAGTTGTGGCAAAAAGGACTCGATCGCGAGACGAACGGCGCGGAGCTCCTTCCATGTGATGTGTTGGTGGCGGTCGTCGTCGTACCAGAAACCGCGGGCTTGGTAGGCAGGGTTGTCGTTGAGGACGGCGCCCCACCCGTAACCGCTGGAGTCCGCGTGTAGGTACGCGGTCTCGATTGGTTTGTAGATAGAGCGGCCGTTGTGCTGATCGGGCACCGTGCGCCACCATTCGAGGTCGCGTCGCAATTGGTGCGTCATCCGGACACGGCCGCCCCATCCGTTTCGCGTTGCCAAGACGCAGTGTAGTTCGCGTAGGAAGAAGCGGGCTGGGGCGATGGCGAGGTAGAGGAATTGCGCTTTGCCCGCGAAAGCTGCAAGTTGTCTGGCGGGCAGCCACCGAGCTGTGGTAGCCGCGCGGCCGAGTAACGCAGAGGCCTGTCTCGCCAGAGCCTGTAGCTTGTCGGTCGGGGCTCGAAATTCGCCGCGCTTGAGGTCGACCGTCATGCCTAGGTGTGTGCCTACTTGGGTGGGATGCCACAAGCCTTTGTCGGGGTTGCGCTTGAGGCCGAGTCGGTCGAGCAGGGTCTCCACGCGGTCGCGTAGCAGTAGCGCTGCGTCGTGCGAGCTGGCCATGAACATGAAGTCGTCCATGTAGGGTAGCAGTCGTACTCCTCGCCATCGGACGTTGCGAAGGAAACGTCGTGACGGCTTGTACGGCGTCGTGGAGTTGGCGGTCATCGGGGTAGGCGCCCGTCGCAGAAAATTCGTGAACACTTGGGTCAGTTTGCAAAAATAGTAAGCTGACCCCGACCAGCCCATCGGAAGGCATGCGAGGCGCCAGAGCTCGCCGCGGTAGTTGACCGTGAAGAAATCTCGGTCGGCTTCTCTGATTCCCAGCGTGTAGTAGCCGTCCGCTAGGTCGAGGGAGACGAAGTAGTCGCCCGGGCGGGACAGGTGGCGTAAGTGTTTGAGGGTCTCGCACGACATCTTGAACTCTGCGCAATAGCTGTTGAGCTCGCGGAGGTCGATGATAAGGCGCCATTTGTTGACGCCGGGCTTGGGGACGAGAAACATGCGGGAGACGTAGCGGGTGTTGTAGGCGCGCTCCCAGGCTCCGCAGGCCTCGAAGCGTGGAAGCTCCGTGGCTAGGAAGTCGAGTTGAGGTTGGGTGGCGTCCTTCATGGACACACCGTGGTTGAAAGGCCGGGGACGTAGGCCGTTTTTGAACTTGACCCGCACGCCATGGCGGATCCAGTTCACGACTTGACCGCTCGCGCCGATATGCTCCCACTCCCGCCATCTTAGCCGCACGCGGTGACGCATGTAGTTGGAGGACGGGGAGCAGGAATCGGAGCGGCGGGTCACACCATCATTTCTTGGTGGTCTTTGCTCCGTCGATGGGTTTAGTTCCGGCCGCCGCTGCCGCTGCTGCTGCTGCTGTGGCCTTCCGCCTGTCTGCGGCTGCCTTCTTGGCCTTGGCGTCCTGTCCGGGTGGCTTGTCCGGCGTGACTCGAGCGAACGCCGCTCCAGCAGCTGCTTTGCTGGCGGCATGCAGGCTGACTTCGAGGGTCCGATCGACGAACGCTTGGCGTAGCTCGTCCAGTGCGCTCGAGACCGCGGTAGGGCGTGGGCGGCAGAAACGCTCGTGGGCAAGTTCTGCGAACACTCGGTCCGAATCCGAGCTCGTTTGTCCGCCCTTGGTGAGGCGGAGGAAGCCCAGTCGAGTACGGGCGGCCTCCTCCGTCGCTGTGTGGGTGCGATGACCCGCTCGGATGAGGGCAACGGCCGCCGCCTGCTCCGCTGGTAGAGGAGGTCCGGTTGACAGCGTGTCCAAAGCCTCGCTGATTGCCGCGTTGGCGCAGCTGTCGAAGAAGGCATAGCACCCGATGTGGAGGTACTCGTCGTACCCCGCTTGAGATTTCCGGTCGTTGAGGAAGCGGGCCGTGTCGTCCGTTAGCGTCCACAGACGAGGCTCGTCGATGTCGCGAGGGGGTCGCTCCAAACCGGCCGGAATGATTTTACCGTAGGAGGCAAAATCGACGAACTCGGGCTCGTGGAGCTCGGGGTCGTCGTTCAGCAGGTCGATAGGCTGCTCAGGGGCTGCCTTACCACCCTCCGTCGCAATGGTCGCGTCAGGGGGAATGGACTGCTGTTGATTCGGAAGCTCGGCCGGGCCTGTCAAACGTTCGAGCTGGGCTAGTAAGGCGGTGTTAGACGCCTGAATCTGCTAAGCTAATCGGAGTTCGAGGGCCGAAACCGCGTTTTGAATCTGTTCGGAGGTACGCTGTTCGATTACAGAGGGGAGGGGGTCGACTCCGGGGGCGGAGGACGACGGCTCATGCTGCATGATGTTAGACGGCGACTTAGAACGGGGGGAAGTGTCTCGTGGCGCTCGAGTGCGCATGAGGCGATGTAAAACTGACACCCTGCTCGACTACGAGAGTCAAGACTGCAATTGCGCGAGCCAGATGGGCGAGCGCAAAGCAGAGAGTGCCAGTGCTCGGGGGTTGCACCGGCTTAAGGGGCTGCCGCTAGCTAGTGCTGCTGGGGGCAGGGCATGGGACGTTACGCTAGGCGTTTCCTCAGTCCTCGAGGGTTACCTCGAGGACTGGGTGAGACGCGCCGCTTTTACAGTAACGCTTTTACCGTTCAGGTTTTGCGTTATGTCACGTATGTAAGTAAGTTTTGCAAACCTCTAGATTTCAAACAATCTGACTAAATAAAGCGACAGCTACGGGTACTATGTACATGTAGCACGGTGCTCTTGCGCGCTGGAAAGGACGAATACCGTACTGTAGTTGGGCCTCACTGGTATCGCCACCTGCATCGCCACCTTCGCGGCCGGAGGCTGCAGCGGACTGCGCGCCTTCGATAGTGGCTTTCCAGTGACAACCTGCGAGGGAGGGCTCGGAAGGCGTAATGATGCATTTCATTGTGCCGCAGTCAACTTCACCGGCCGCAAAACTTTGGCAATAGCTGCAGCCAATTAGCACAATTTTCAGCGAAGTCCGTTTTTTTAGCGGTCAACGGGGCGGTCGCGCGCCGGCCGTTTTTATTACGTTTGGCGCAATGGGCTTGACGGCGGAGGCAGAGCAGTCACCCGGAGCACTGAAAGCTGCACTTGCTGAAAAGAGCTCTGAAGTGAGCTCGCTGTTGGAGGAGTTGTCAGGGTGGGAGGAGACAGCAGGGCGTCTTGGAGACGCTCTGGCGGGGAGCGAGGCGCGAGTTGCCAAGTTGGAGGCGGAGGGCGAACGGACGCGACAACTCTTGCGTGGCTATGAGGCGCGACTCGCCCACGCGCTCAGAAGCCACGACGAAGTCCTCAGCAACTTGGAGGTATGCGGTCACCTAAAAGAGGCTTTACTCACCCCGATCACTTTCAGTCCGTCGAGCTAATTGCACCTTCCCCGTACGGTACGTCAACTTTATTCAGACTGTCGCGAGTCAGGCAGCCGGCGACCAAAAGCTGAGGGCGGAGCTCCTCGCAGCCCAGAGCAAGATTGGGAAACTGGAGAAGGACATAGCAGTGGCGTGTGGGGAAGCGCATTCGTGGAAAGAGCGGTATGCTGAGTTTTCGTCGGGGTCGGTTTTGGAAGATTCGGTTCCCGGAGAGAACATGGCGTCGCGAGTGGTGGTACGTGACGATCAACACCTGATTCACTGACTCACTGTACCTACACCCCCCTGTACCGTCCCTCCTTGTTGACGAGTGCGGTGCTCTACAGCGACATTAATGGACGTGAGTGGTCATCATTGAGTCCCCTTCTGCACGGCCTTGTCGGCTCCGTCACGGCAGGAACCGAGGGGGGGCTGTCGCGAGCGGGCGACGGAGGCTTGGCAGGGCGACGAGGTGGCGGGGTTGAAGCAGGAGGTGGCGCTTATGCAGATGTTATTGGACGGCAGCCTTTCTGGAGGCGACGCGCGCCTGGACGGTACGGCACTCGCCTGAGGCAGCTAGCGATACCTCTGGTTTCGGAAAAGTCGTTTCTGGGTTTAAGCTGCCCGCCCACAAGGAACATACGGATCCCAAACTATTTAATAATTTGGTGGCTCGACATAGATAGAAAACATCCCAGAGACGACGTCTGGGCCTGTAGCCCGTACGGAGTTTGAGGTCGTAATACGATGTTTGTCCGTATTTTCGCGACAGAAACAATTTCACATCGCCTGTCCCAATTCCTCCGTCCCTTCACTTGACGCGGTTCCCGTTTCACAGGGTGCTGACCTCCTTCATTTTCTGACTGCACACCCGCAGATGCGAATCCGTCCGTGCGTCACTTCTTTACCCGCTTGAATGCTCGACTACGGGAAGCCACGGCCGCGGTGGCAGCGGAACGGGACGCGGCGGAGGCGAGGGCCCAGGCTATGCACTGGCAGCGTGATATCCTGCAGGTAAGGCGAAACGGAAGAAGAGTGGTATTCTTTAGCCCACATTCAAACCTATGTAGATGGTGTGAACATGTGCGCGCAAGAGGGGGAGATAGGAAGTCCAAAAGCGCTGCTTGGGATTCACCGTCTACCCATCAACAGTGAGACTGGAAGTTGTAGCTCCGCCGTCGTTTCGTTTTATTTCAATTCGTTTTTCGGTGGAGGGGTATTTGTAGGCGGAGCACGGGCATGTATATCACCCGTTCACCATTTATCGACTGTTTTTCTTTGTAACGTCCCTCACTATCTTGACTACAACGGAATTAGTGATACAATGCCATGCGCCCTGTCCGTTGATTGTCATCAGGCAATGCACATTATCGTGTCAGCCAACCCATGTGGTGTATGTGTGTTTTTGTGTTTGCGTGTGTGTGTGTGTGTGTGTGCCTGCGTGTGAAGGGAGGTTTATAAAGGGGTGGAGTTGTGATTGCGTTCATTGGAGGTACAGCTGTGAGTCCACCTTCAACCCCACTTGCTTTTGGGTTGCAGGCCAAGTTGACGGCAGTGAAGGAGAGAGAAAGCCATTTGCAGAGGCAGGTCAGTAGCGCCAGCGCACGCGAGGCTGCCCGCCGGGGCGACCCCACAGCCAGGGATAGGGAAGGGTGGGAGAATGGGCTGGGGGAGTGGGTGGAGAGTGGGATCAGTGAGATGCATGCGCTGGTGATGCCGTTGCGAGCGGAGGTGGGCCGCCTCGCGGGTGCGCTGGGCCTGCCTGGCGACGAGGAGGAGGAGGGCGAAGAGGGGGAGCTACTGCGTGAATTTTGTGCCCAGTTGGGCTCCCGGCTGGGAGTGGAGCGGGAGGCGTGGGCCGCGATGGGCGCGCAGGGGAAGCTGATGGATGTGGCGGGGGGGTGGCGCAGTGGGCGCTTGCTTCGATGGGCTTGGGGCGCATGGAGAGGGCGACAGCTGACGACACAGTCGTTGTGAGTCAGCATGAAGTCCGCTCCTCCTCCATCCCCAGATGACTTATATTACATACACAGTGTCACTCACACACTTACACACACACACACACACACACTATATTGAAAGAGAAACAACGCCAGCAGACCACTCATTATTGGCAACATATAGTAACGGCGATATTCACACCAATTCCGCAAAGATAAGAGACAACTTCGATCGCTGCGACACGCACGTGCGCGTGCGCAGATCCTGTGTATAATAAGCAGGTGATGTGTCTTATTTCATTGCATATCATACCATATTGAATACGGTATTTCTGTATGAACGTGTATGTGCTGCATGCTGGGAGACGGTATGTGCGATGAGAATGGTATCCGACTCGTGTGTGTGTGTGTGTGTGTGTGTGTGTGTGTGTGTGTGTGCATGTAACTGCCGGAGATGGGAGTTGGTGTGATTCATTGATGATATAACGAGTAGGGTGGGACGGGACTGCGTGTATGAGCGGCACATCTATTTGCTTGGAATGTGCAGGCGAGTCGGCTGGCGTAAGGGCGCTCGTCGCATGGAGACCCATCGCCGCTTTGCCGCCTTTCAACGATGGCGACGAATGACGCTCACTGCCAGGTGTGGCACCCCTCGATGATGGCGTCTCATGGATACATTCATCACATCTAGTGCATTTACTCATGCAGCCAAGCACGATTGGGTCTGGTTAGCTCTTATTATTGTGCGTTGCAGGCTTGAGCTAGCGGAGGCGGGTGGTGAGGCGGCGCTTATGATTGCGCTGGCGTGGGGGCGCTGGCGCACCTTCTACGGCGCACGCTGTCTCATGAAGCAACACATCGCCCGGCTGCACGAGAACGCGGAGGCGAGCCACTTGCGGATGGCTTTCCATGCCTGGCGTCACTCCGTCGGCGCCGCTAAGTCGGGCGGCGCTGAGGAGACAGCCGACAGCGCAGAGAGATATCGAGCCGAAGGTACGGTGCCCTCTCAATCTCAACCTGTCGACATCATATTTGGAATGCGGCAGATTGACAATGCGAATCTGTGCGACACAGCTATGGCGTTGAAGGAGGAGACGGCGCGTCTGAGGGCACAGCTCGCAAAGATGGCCAGCCACGTACGCGGTGCCTTGGATCCAACCCGATGTTACTCGCGTCTACCTCCACTGCGTTGTATTCGTCGACAATGTAGTCACCGGTGAGGAAGAATTGTGCCTCGCTGTGCTGCAGGTCCGTCAACTGCACCAGGAGGTGACGCAGGCGAGGCAGGCGGGGGCTGAGGATACCGCCGCGGCGGAGAAACTTGCGGTGCTTCTGCGCCGCCTCCTAGTGGGCGGAAGCACTAACGGGAGCGCGGGCGGGTCGATGCCGTTACTCGACCTCCATGGTGTCGACCACAAGAACTCAGGTACTGCACTGACCTTGTCGTGCAGCCGAACCAAGTTTCACATTTTATGTTTTCTGACGCGTCCATGAAATGGTTTGCCTATGGTCGGATACTTCCGCAGATGCGAAGCAGCTTGTCGAGCTTCTGGAGAGACACTTTGGGCTCGAGCTGCTTCCGAGAACGCGCGCGACGCCACGCCCGCATGTGTCGTGTCCAGCCCCTCGACTGCCTCCGCCAAAGCCCGCGGAACTAGATAGACAGGCTCAAGGCGAGGGAGCCGATAGAAAGTGTGACAACTCGGCAGCAGGCCCAACGCTCCCTCGTCAACCCCCGTCGACCGGAGTTCGATATATACCACCCCCCTGCGGCTCTGCTCCATCTCTTCTTAGAAAGGCGCCTCGTCAGGCTTCCGGCCATTTTCCGGCACGAGTACCCACCGTGGGCGCTGCTGGGAATAAACCACAGACTTCATCCAAGCCGTCGGTCGTCGACGGGCCAAAGCCGGTTTCAGCGAAACCGGGAGCCCAGTTGCGTCGCCCAGCGCCTACTGCTCACAATTCGACGGCGACACTGTCGAATGAGGCGCAGTTGGCCGCCAAGGCGGCGGTTCACGCGGCGCTACTTCGCCATCAGCGCATGATGGTCAACGCTGACGAGTCGAGACACGCCAACTCTGAGAAAACTCTATCGATGTCGGGCCAGGATAAAATGAGCGCCGATCAGGGCGTTTCGTCTGTTTCTATTGACAATGTGGGGTCCCTCTCAGCAGCTGGCCTGCTGCTTATCGCCAAGTTGGTCGCAGCGGCTTCCGTCTCGCTCCGCCCCCCGGTAACCTGTGCCGACGACGTCGCGGCGGAAAAAGCCGCGGACGTTCTCTCCGGAGGTGTGGGGACGAGGCAACGGCAGGGGAGCTCATCATCCGCATCTTCATCGACAAAGTTGGCGAGGCTGAAGCAGCTGAATATGCGCCGTGCCGATCTGCGAGGGGGGTCGACGTCGGAGCCGCAGCCTTCAGGCGCTCAGGGAAGCACGGCGGTGTTTCCCGGGTCCGAGACTCCCTCGGGCAGTCCAATATCCGCCGCCCAGCACGGTGAGTCTACTAGCATGTCCGCATCGGCCGTCGAGGCGGCAGTCTCGGCAGTATCTGCCGCAGCCCCGCTGCCGACCCCCACAGCTCAGCTGTCCGAGCAGGCGCTGAGAGAGGCGCCGGGTAGCTTTCACGACGACGTCACTTTTGCTTGCGCGCACCGTGACTCGTTTCTTCGGGACGCGTTGGAAGCCTCGATGCTGCACCAGGCCTCTCTCAGCTATAGCCAGCACAGCGAGGAGGACTCCGTCACGCAGTCTTCCTACCGCATCATCCGTGCTGCCCTTGCCGTCGGAGAGAACGCTCCCACAGACAGTGTCCACGTCACCACCACATCGGACGACGACGGCCCGGCGGCATCCACGTCGAGCCCGGCGCATCGAACGTGCGTGACCCCTCGAAGTGACGACAGTGGCAGAACACTTTCACCGTTACCCTCCCCGGGGGGTCATGCATACAGCGGAGGGTCTAGCCCGGTTATGTGGTATAACCCCACTAGCGCAGGGCTTCCTCGAGGTGGCGGGTGTTGCTCTCCCCTGGGAAGCCCCTTGCGCCGTCTGGACCGCAGCTTGGACCCACTCGAAGCCGACTCGCCCACTCGATTGGCTCCGGAGCCCGCTTTTGCTTCCGCGTTAGAACTGCAGCAGCACGAGGGCAGTGGTCTCGTTGACAGCAAGCCTGAAAATGGCGGCGAGATTTCAGTACTTGTGTTGTGCCGTTCGCCTCGCTCAATGGCCGCCTCCCGTTCGAGACTATTCGAGACGCAGCGCAACGTCTCTGCGTCGCCAGAAATGCCGGCCAATAAAATCGAAAGCAGCCCTTGCTTTGCGACACCCGCCTCGGCGCTGGCGAGCTGCATGGGCTGGTCCGAGGACGCCAGTCTCGTTCGAGATAAAGCGACCGCGACGGCACCGATGCGCGGAGCCGACGAGGCCACGAGCGAAGCACGATACGTGGATGGGGCGGATGGCAGCACTATTGGTGGCGGTGGTGTTGAAGCTTTGGCCCGTCCTGCCTCGCCCTGGGCAGCGGACGTCAACCTAGACGAATCGCTGAGCGAGGCGCTGCGCTGCGCCCGTATCGAGCCCAACACAAGCGTCGGATCTGACCTCGCCGTCAGTACCGCGCACACAGCCGTCCAGCCGTCTTCCAGGAGAGAGTGCGACACCACTAGCGTGGCTGGGAGCGAACCTGGTAGTGTGGTGTCGGAGCGTAGCAACTTGTCGACAGCGCTCGCGCAGTGGTGGCGTATTCAAGAGGCAGAATGGGACGCGCTGTCGATGGCGAGCGAGCGGTTGCCTTCTCGACGGGGAAGCCCAGGAATGCGACGCAGCTCGCGGGCCGCTGCAGGTGGTCGAGAGCTGCCATCAGGGGAGGGGTTGCCGCCCCTGCCACCCTCGGTAGCCAGCGGACCCCTCGACATGGAAGGCGAAGTGGCCAAAGTGTTGCGCCAGCTCGCGGTCACCGAGACGACGGGAAATGCTGCGGAATGGAGGGGTCGAAAAAGCCATTCAGCCCAACCCTGATCAACCCGCCCTCGAGTATCACAAAGGACGGTCATCGGTCTCGCGTGTTAGTCATAGAAGTGGAGGCATCACTTTCTAATTTAATATGGACCGTCTCCGTCTGCAGAGCGCCCCAATCATCCACCGTCTTCTCTTCTCTCCTGGCTTGAGTATGGCTCAGCCATTTGCTCTCACCATCAGTGCCAAGCAAGCCATTGTCTTCTGATTGCGTATTTGCACCTTTGAAGAATGCTGGGATGAGAAATGAAATGTAACATAATATCACGTGTTGTCAGTTCGCATGGTATGTGGTCATCCATAGACACACCGAGAAAACAAAGGTGCACTGTTCCTCGCAGAGAAGCGTGTCCACACAACCTCCACGCTGCACTGTTACTCGCAGAGAAGCGTGTACCACCTCCTGTGGATCCGCAATAAGGAGCCCGAACTACGTGCAATGCAATCCCCATTCCCCCAACACACACACACCCCGAGAGTGGCCTTGGCACAGGAAATTACCCACTCTCTGCACCAACAATGAAGGAAACACCGACAGGAATACTTGTGCAACATACCACATTAAGGTTGGGTATTATCATGCATACCATCCCAAGCAACAGCTAAGAAGGGGAGGGGCAGTCCTGGCAGGCTGAGTCGGAAATGCTAAGGGCCTAAAGACGAGGGAAGTTGAGATGTGGTTAAAGCCAATGAATCAAAATCAGAGGGTTCCGTGCCAGAGACGGCAGTGCACCCGGGTGGACCTCTGATTCACTATCACGCCTGTCTCCTGAGGAGAGGTCACAGCCCCAACCTCTGAGTGACCACTGCACAGCAGCTGTCCACACCAACAGCGCCCACCTCCTCTTCAAACCACGCGGTCATTGCGTCCTACATGCACTAAGTATGACTCCCCCCCCCCCCCCCCCCCCCTCAATACGCTCTGCACCGCACCCTTCCCTCCCTGAGCCCCTGCCCAACCCCTTTCACCCTGCTCTGACTCGACACAACGCTGCTGCAGTGTCCGCCTACCGCTTCAGCTCCGCTTTAAGTCGGCTCGTGAAGTTGTCACCCAGCTCCTCGTCCTCCCACTCCGGAGCCCAAAGACTGGTGGCCCCCTCACCCTCCACGTCCTCCACCTCCTCGCGGGCAAACTCCTCAAACAGATCGTCCTCCTCCAGCGTCAGCTCCGCCGTCTTTTCAGCAGCCTCGACTGCGAAGACAGGAAAAAACACAATTAGGGTTGCTAGGGTTTCAACGTCGACGCTACTTGCAAAGCACACAAAGAAGACCGCGCTGAGGCTTGCGGACCCCGGCCTCGACACCCTTTACAGATGACTTCATCTGAGCAGCGAGGTTCCGTTACCGTGTTGACAGCCTAACCCAGATCTATCAATCCCGCCTCTCTTGTTCGTCGGAATGATGGTGTACCAGGTACTTGTACGACCGGATCTCGTGTCGTGTTATATTCAACATATCGGCGCAGCACTGAGTCGCCCGTACCCCAGAGAAGGCAGCGGGTGTAGCAAAACATGCAAAGGGAGGTGGCAGTGGTTCATAAACTAGGCATATTTAATCTTTAAGTCGCCTAGGAGACGCTGGCGAAATAGAAGGGGGGGTGACGTGTGGCAGATCGCGGGTGGCGGAGCAGTAGTTCCGCACCCTCTGCGTTCGCCTCGGCCGTCTTTTCCGCAGACTTAGCGTCCGACTTGGGCCCAGCCATATTGAAAAAATCGCCTGGTGTGCAGTGATATAGCAATGGTACCTTGGCAGGTGAAGTACACGTCTATTCTGCGTGCAGCTGCCGGAAAGAGTGACACTGTAGCGAGTCCCCGTTGCTGTCTATTGGTGGTGGATGTCAGCGGCAGACGAGCCCTCCTGAAAGTGAAGGTCGAGGGCGTACCCGGAGAGCATTTATGAATTATGTAATAAAGTTATATATATATATTAGTATCTTTCATCACGTTGAACCCGATGATGAACTGTACCCCATGCCGGGTTTATGTACGGGTACTTTTATCATTATGATGCGGCTATATGTACAATAATATGTCCGCACACTAATGTATGGCGCACGAGCATCGATTGTGTGTCCACCTACTGGCTTTAATTGCGAGAGCTATCGCTCACACAAACGGCATCGTGGCTCTTGCTAGCCACGCAAGGTGTTGATCACTTGAGTCTCTTGCACGACGAAACACGAAAACACACTCCATGTGATGAGATGGCGGACCGCTTGGTATTGCCTAACGACCTCTACCCCGTTGCGCCAGTGTGACGCGCCGGAACATCAGCCATACCCGCAACAATTTTGACAAACATTATACAACATTTATCAGCCCATGTCGAAACTCTTTCCCTCGTTGCCGCGCCAACAAAACAGACTAATGCAGCCAACCCCACAGACGACTTCCACCGAGCAGCGGGTGGACGACACGAGCACGACGCTCAACCATGTGACAGTAACGACAACCCTCTAAAATACATCGACACCGCCAAAACCACTCCCACGACCAAAGCAGGGTCCTAACCGACCACGAAGGCAGCCCTTGTCAAACCTTCATCTAGCCCCCCCTCCCACTTGAACGATGCCGAAAAAGGGGGGCACCACATATGGATATTGAGCCATGAACTCCAAGGCCATAACAGCTACCACACCAAGCATCTCCTACACTCCGCTTTGCCCACCTCTAGGACGATAGCCAAGCCCAACTTCCCGACGTCGAGAAAACCCTCTACGTCGCGACATACGAGGCATGGAAGAAGTACGACGCCACAAACACCCCCCTCCCCGATCATGAAGGAACGATCATGAAGGAACGATGAAGGAACGATCATGAAGGCCTTCGATTTGCGCGACATTTACAAGCCTCACCGACCTCGCCCGGTCGCCCAACTCGAACTCGTCTCAGCGGTACGCCCTATTCCCTATTGACGCCATGGAAGACACTCTTCTAGCCTTCCCCCTGGGTGGCAGAGTCGCCCACTTTATTGTGAGTGGTAAGCCCCCCCTACGCACTACGTTGTCAAGCTACACCCCCACAATCGATCGACAGTTCTACAAATGGGGGTTCGGCTGCCGTATGGTTGAGCTCTCCAACTTAACGGGCTCAATCCTTCCCTCAGCCGACCAGATGGCTGCCGCGGTCACTGACTCGCTTAACTACCATCTCAACATAGCGAAAGACTAGTCCGGTCTACACGCTCTACACTCCTCCCTCATAGCTGCCGGGATTGATGCTTCCGACTTCCTTACGGAGGCGGCCCTTACCGCCGACGTCCCGTCGGCGTCGGAGCGATCGCTATGGGCAAAGAGGCCGCCAACTTCAGCGACACCCGAAAGGTGGTCTTAAGCCTTACCTCCCCCCTTCCCCTCATGTACGCCACAACAAGTCAGAAATTTAGAATTTAGGATATAGGGTTTAGGGTATAAGGTATAGGGTTTGGTAATCGTTGCATGGCAATCTTCACATTCTAACCCGCGACTCCAATCACCAAAACCAAGACGACCACGTAATGACTAGGCCCCATTGAAGGCGATGCTAACCAGGTTGCCGTGCCATGCTTGCCACGGTAGGAGATTATACGAGGTACCGGCAACTACGATCCGCGTGATCAACAGCTTACGGGAAGCTATGTACGGAGGGTTCTGGAACTTATAATATCCTTACCCTAGCACTAAGATCTCCCGCTCGGGCAATCCGATATGTTTCTTCGCGACTGGATACTCTCACATACTCTACCGATAAGGAGGCGGGGGCGGTGTCTTTGAAACATTTCTTGGCGAGAACGGTACAAACGGATCTGCGGCGGGACGCGGGTGTTAACCCGGCGGACAACCGGGAGGCAACGCCAGAGAATGGCGCTCACTCGACATCGACCATCGCTCTTGAGGTCGAGCGGACCCATCCATTGGGCGGAGCTCGACACCTGCAACGAGGAGGATAGCCGTGGCGAGAGGAGCTACATTGTATGGCGACGCTGATTTTAGATCGGCCGCCGCCGGAAAATCAACATTGTACGGAAGGTTTCGGTTAAAACGTCCGTACCCGGTACCTTTGAGGTCGGAGCCCCAATCTGACTTTTCCTCCTAACCTCTCCCCTCGTCGGTATCCACCATCGATAGGAGTGCCTTCGGCGGTGTGCGAGGGTTATCGCGAAAGCACGCATGCTAAGTAGGCGACCCTCAAGCCGCGTAAACCAAAAGGGGTGGGTACGGGTGGTATAGTACGGATCAGCCGGTGCCGGAAACAATGGATGGCCGGCCGGGAAAGGTCAGACGCGATGGGAGGAGCGACATACGATATCATGTTTTGGCTATGGTATTCTCCCCCTTGTGCCGAAGGGAGGGGGAAGCCTAGGCTAGTAGGCGAGCTCCGACGGGCGGAGCGGCTTTTATCTCGGACAAGGGTGTGTGTGGATGAAGTTGGGGCCTACGACGACCTGCGTGACGGGGGTTTGCGCATGCCTTCGCCCTAGCTCCGGTACGACCGGAGTCGCACAAGAGCCTAGGTCGCGCAAGCCCAACTCGACCAACATATGCTGACTAGCTAGGATGAGCATCGCCCTCGAGCGGCGGGAGCGGGCCGCGCATCGAGGAGATAGCGACATAGTATTTTTCGTATATCTTATCGTAGCGATAGACAATGTTTGTCCATGTATGATTTACATTATGTTGTTACTACCGACGGAAAAGGATGGATAAGGAGACCCCCCGCCTTAAACCCTGAAACAAAGTCCTAGATGGCAATATTGGGTACGCCTTGAGACAGCGGCCGATTTATCGGTACTTGCTGTAATCAATTTCAATTTCAGCTCAATAGGCCCCATTAATAAAGCCGTTGTCGGGTTTTGAAATTGAAGTTGTTTACAACACTCACCGACTTAACGGCTGTTTACTCAAGGCGCCCCATATGATCATACCTATTGTATGTCTTTTCGATGCTTAGGATGTACGCCATGTAACCACTTATCCCCACCTCTCCGATGGTAGTAACAACACCGTCTAAAACATACCCATTAACATTTGATTTTTCTTCTATATTTATCTTTTCCAACATGTATTAAATATATGAAATGTCACTATTCTCCACGATACGCGGCATGCTCCAGCCGCAACGACGGCGTTGATCAGCCAACTCGGTCAACATGCGCTTATCGAGTCGGGCCTACCCGACCTATGCTCATGTATGATTCCGGTCGTGCCGGAGCTTGGGCGGGAAGGAATGCGAAAAAACCCCTCGTTCAGACTGTCGACGGCCCCTTCTCGATCCACGCACACCCTCGTCCGAGATAGCCGTTGCTCCTCCCGTCGCAGCTTGCCACCCAGCCTAGTCGTCCTTCCTCCTTCGGGGGCTGGGAAGATGAGAAGGCCACAGCCTCATACGGTGCCGGATGGCGCTCTTGCCTCCGTTCCATAGTTTTTCTCTTGTCCCCGGTCCTTCCCCGTCTGTTTTCCAACACCTATCTGATATTGTTGTGTCCGTCTATACCCTCCCCCAGTGGTTCACGATGTTAGGAGGCTGCATGTACGAGTAGTGTGATGCTGCGATAACCTTGGGCACACCGCCTAAGTCAGCCTATCGATAATTGGGTACCGACTAAGGGAGGGATTTGTGGAACATGCGGATCGATAGCCGCTCCGCAAAATATGATGGGTACTACGGAAATTTTTATTCGAAAACCCTCCGTACGGGGGTTTTTCGGCGGCGGTCGATCACGTGGACCACCGCCGCCAGACCGTGTCCCTCCTCCGGCTGTGACCCTCCTCCAGCATGCGTAGCTTCTCGCCTCGTCCCCCGGGGAGACACGAGTCCCGCATGGCTTGTCGGTTCTCAACGAGCGCCCTGCCCTAACATTGCTTCCCGGTTGTCCGCCGCCAACTCAAATCCGCCCGTACCCTCTTCGCCGCAAAACAAGTCTTCATATTCATGCCCCGCGCGTAGACATGAGAGTTTTCGAGGAGCATCAAGCCTTGAAGAGAAGTATCGGCCTATCCGAGCGGGATATCTTGACGATGGTGTACATATGATACTTTTGAAAGCCCTCCCTACCGAGGCTTCCTGACATGTAGATCACACGGTTCACATATGCCGGTTTTCGCCCCGCCTAGCCCCCAATCGCGCCACTCGTGGTACGGCTATCGCTTTACTATAGCGCTCAACATGTGGAGGTGGGGGTGAGTGCCGGCGGACATGCGAGCGCAACCCCCTCCGGGGCCGCCGCCGCTGCGCCGCCGGCGGGCGCCCGTTGTCGCGTAGAACATGTAACAACCTCGCGGGTCGTGCGAGACTGCGAGTGCCAACGTGTATATATATCATAGCTCCGATGTGGTAGGGTGCTTGGGAGCAGACTGCGTAGCAATCAATTATGGCTAATACTTAGAGAAATGGGAGACAACATAAATGTTGCAAATTTTTTATCTTCAATAAGAAAAAGTAAATAAGGAGTGGCTTGTCTCCTCACTCCATTGCGCTGACTTATTGAGTAGCTCAGCCTAGCGCTCGCCTTCAATCTTGACGCGTCACGTCGCCATGTAGTCAAACGTCGTATGAGACGCGCGGCCTCGGACAACATTGATCCGGCGCATCGCTACGCTTAGAAAATCTCATAACTAGCACGATTGCACAATAGCTTATAACCCTACCAAGCTACTACAATGACTTGTGCAACTGCGAATTCCTTGAAAAGTGAGGAACTTAGTTGGTAGCGAATCCTACCGCATACCAACTGAAACACAATGAAACTATACTCGTCACACCTAGATAATGCTACCCGTTTGTAGCAGAGCCGGGAAGCAAGGTGTTAGCCGTCGTTCCGCATAGTTCGTTGCGACCTTATGTAAGTCGAGTATTGTAAGTCGAGTTTGTCGAATGAAGCAATTAAAAAATCCCAAGAAAGTTTTAGAGCGACACACGTCATGAGCACCACACACGGACATTGCACAAGCGCTCGTACCAAGTTGCATAATGCTCGGTGAGCCACGCAACCCTACATTTTTGGAATTGTTTGAGGGGGTTTGGTGGCGTGGTTGCCGGGTTGAATGCACGATGTGTAGTTTGCGGGTGTGTGGATGGATGGAGCATGAAAGTTTACGCCGCCGGTAAGGGTAATGCATTTGGAAAACACGCGAGTAAGAACCCGCGTGATGCAGGTTTTGTCAAGTAGCTCACCCATGTCTTGTCTCTACTAGCGAGGTCACATAAAATTAAACTACCGCTAATTCATTTTCAGACCGACAATTCAACGTCTACAAAAAGAGGAGAAGCAAGCACGTTCGATTTTGTCGAAATCATCGACGTTCAACAAAGATGACACGGTGTTTGTTGTTATTAAGGAGATATTTAAGGCGCACGTCCGCGACAACGGAACAAGAAGCTCAAGGATCAACAGCTAGACCCAAATGCGGTAGTGGGCACATTGATATCGCCTTGTTTCTATTCCGCGGCCACACCTAATCTTCCACGTGAACAATGTCAAACCCTTCTCAAAAACGTCTCTTCGCGCCCGTCCATCCATGTTGTGACGGTCGTTTGTTGAAGAAGATGAAGAGGAGTGCGAAATAGCTTGTATTTCCTTTGTGCGCATGGGCTTGCTTGCCGTCTCGTGAATTCGAGACTATGTTTCCACTCTTGCTTCCCCTCTATCTTTTCCAGCTTTCCGTTGGTGTGTAGTTATCTATATTCAAAAAAATTGATGGTGATTGCGTAGATACGTTTGTGTGCTTCCCCTGTGTCCATGTATGGCTGGTGGTTGGCTTTGCGTGCTACGTTTGCCTTATTGTGTATTCTCAATGCAAGTGGTAGATGAGCGCCATCTCAATAAGTAATGTTCTGTGGTAAGATGTTTGTCATGCCTCCGGATGTCACCCTTCACCGGCAAAAACTGCTCCGACACCAAGTGATGACGGTAGCATCAATGAATAGTAATGAAATAATTTTTTTTTCCTCCACTCTACGCTTCTGTTTGCTTGGTGGTCTCCGCTGCGATTTCTTGTAAGAATATTTTTTGAATAATAATGAAATTTGTCGCCCTCATCTCTGTATCGCCACTCGACGCTCCGACGTCAGCACGAAACGTCACCACGTCGGCACGTCCCCAGCACAGACAGTGAGTGACACAGCTCCCTCTCGACCGACAGCGCGGACACCGCGTCGCTCCGCCCGCTCCTCCCACGGTTCCGATCCGAACTTGGCAACGTGATCATCAACTTCGACTGGCCGCTCGTCGTACCAGTGCAACCACTACCACCACCAGCCCGCAACCGCAGTCCCCTCCCCTTTGATGTAAGCGACACCAGCTGCCGCCGTAATTAAACTCGTCAGGACCGGTGCCGTGCTCACTCGCTTCGCTACCTCTCACTACTCGGCTGCACAATGGTGGAGTCGGGTGACACAGCGAAGCTCACGCTTCCCAGCGGCGAGGTACTGTCGCTGCCCATGCTACTGGACGCCGCGGGTGGGCGTTTCCTTGACGTACGGCGACTGTACGGCGAGTCGGGGCTTTGCTGCTTCGACCCTGGCTTCTCCTCCACCGCTTCCTGCGACTCCGCGATCACCTTTATCGACGGCGACAAAGGACTGCTCCTCTACCGCGGTGCCCCCCCCGCCCCCGCCCCCCCCTTCCATCGCAGATTATAGAACAGACGCACGGCGGATTGGGTATATAGTTATTGGTGTTAGGTTGTGTGTCTGTGTCGGTGTCTGACGGTGAAGTTTGTCGGTGTGTCGTGGAAGGGTATCCCATCGAGCAGCTCGCGACGGAGGGCGATGTGGTCGACTGCTGTCTGCTGCTGTTTGACGGCGAGCTTCCGACGGGGGCGCAGCGTGCGGAGTTTCAGGCCGAAGCGCGCGCGAGTCGGATGGTGCACGAGTCGCTGATCAAGTTTTACTCCGGCTTCCGAAGCGACGCGCACCCGATGGCCATCATGGTGGGCGTTGTCGGCGCGCTGTCCAGCTTCTTCAACGACGACTTCGACGTCACCTCCGCCGCCAGTCGCCGTCGTTGCTGCATCAACATCGTCGCGAAAATGCCGACATTGGCCGCCATTGCATACAAAACCGCCGTGCGCGCCGTCCCGTTACCCCCCCCCCCCCCCCCCCCCCCCCCCCCCCCTTCCCCCCTCGCTGCCTCTCTTCCTCAGTTGAAGTATACATATATGCTATGAACCGTCTGAACCCGCGCACTGTGTGTCGTAGAAAGGCGAGCCGGTGATTTATCCGAGGTGCGTATGTCGGACTGCATATGGCTGGGGGAGACAGAGCACTCTCTCTTTCGCCGCTCCTGTCGGCGCATATTTACTTCATTAATGTCCTTTAAACATGGTGCACTTTCACGGATAGGTGTGTGTGTGTGTGTGTGTGTGTGTGTGTGTGTGCATGCCGAGTGTTTCGAGATGTTTTGTTTGGTTTTGATATGAGTATTCGAGTGATGCCGCGAATATCTTTATTGCTTTTATGTTGATTGCGAAACACAGTGTATGTAATGGAGTATTTGTGTGTCATATTGGAGAATGTGTGTGTGTGTGTGTGTGTGTGTGTGTGTGTGTGTGTGTGTGTGTGTGTGTGTGTGTATGTGCGCGCGCGTGTGTGTGTGTGTGTGTGTGTGTGTGTGTGTGTGTGTGTGTGTGTGCGTGTGTGTGTGTGTGTGTATGATGAGGCGAGTGTGTATACGTGTGATATGAGACAGACTAGGTTATTGTGCAAGTGCTTTTGGTATGTGTGCATCGTGAGATATCATTGGATGCGTGTCCGACTGCATGCTCGGCTGATGTGTGTGTGTGTGTGTGTGTGTGTGTGTGTGTGTGTCCGTATGTGCGTGCGTGCGCACGCGTAAGTTTGTAGATGAATTCTGTGGGAAAAATGCGTTTGAGAAGGGAACTGGAGTCATTCGTTGGAAGATGTGTGTGTAAAGGGTGATCTGAATATGAGTGCCCGGCGGGTTTTTGGTCTATTTAGAAAGGAGGAGGGTGGATGTTGGTCGCGGATGACGAGCGGGAGAGAGAGGCGGTGGTGGCATCTGAGGGTTGTGTGGGTGGGCGGACAGGGATGACATGAGCATGGCGCAAAACTTTTTGTACATGATGCACGCGCGGCCTTGCTCCGCGTATGTCGCCGACCCCGTCGCCGCGCGCTGCCTGGAAGTCATCATGATCCTACACGCGGACCACGAGCAGGTGGGGGCCTGCGGAACTAGAACACCCCCCCCCCCCCCCCCCCCCAATTAGCTATGTTGACGTGCATCAGGGTTTGTCCTCTCTACCGCTTAACCCGAAATCGAATGCCGAAGACTTCTACCAATTTCTTGCCATCAGTCAATTGGCATGTACGACGTGTGTGCGAGTGTGTTTGTAAATGCTGTGTATGTGTGTGTGTGTGTGTGTGTGTGTGCGACTGAATGTGTGTGTGAATGTTGCGTATGTGCGTGCGACTGAATGTGTGTGTGTGTGTGTGTGTGTGTGTGTGTGATGCGCTTTGCTCTCAGAATGCGTCCACCTCCACAGTCCGTATCGCTGGCAGCTCTCAGGCGAGCCCCCCCCCCCCCACCCCCCCCCGCCCTCTCATCTCAACCCCTCTCTCCTGCAGGGACCTTTGTCGCACATTCATCGCTCTGGTGGTGCACCTGCCGCGTTGTGTCAGGCAAGGGGGGTAAAGGTTTTGTAACGCGGCATCAGTAAACCTCTATCGTCACCCTCGCTTTACCCTATCACTTACCATGCCCATCGCATGCATTTTGGAAACTGCAGTATTCACGCACTTTCTGTCTATTTGCAATATACTGAGCTTGACTCAACGGTGATGCTGTTTCTAGTAGTGCGTTGGCGCATAATTTCCAAGCTCAACCCCAAAATATGTTGGCTTAGGGTTTACATTTCCCTCAATCACTAAATGATTTCCCATGTCCAAATGTCGTCCGTGAAATTATACACCCTAATTCAGTGAAGTGCACCAATGCATTGAAAATATTTTCACCCGACATCCCCAACTGTCTCCATTAGTCGACACGCAATCACAAGAAGGAGCCCTGTGTACTTTATGTAAAGAACATTTATCAAAATATTACCCCAGCATTATGCTAAAAAACCTTCCTTTCCGCGCAGGCCAACCCCTTCGCATGTATCGCGTCCGGCATCGCGTCGCTGTGGGGCCCCGCGCACGGCGGCGCCAACGAGGCGGTGCTCCGAATGCTGCGCGAGATCGGAACGCCTGAGAACGTGGACGCCTGCGTGGCGCGCGCCAAAGATAAGAGCGACCCATTTCGCCTCATGGGCTTCGGCCACAGGTGGCGCCTCCCACGCTCGACGACGGCACACCGCCAACTTCATCCACAGTCTGCACGGTTTCCATAAGAATGTGCTTTGAAGCGACTTTGCGGTCAGTCACCTCTAATTTTGCAGGGTTTGGTTTGTCGTAGCTTATCAATTGCACTTGCTTCCTATGGTTGTGCGTTGCACGGTTCATGGGTTGTCTCCGCGCATAGACAAAATCAAGTGCATGGTTGAAACCCCAGTTGGGCTGTTTGACGCATATTCAACGACGCCATTTCGCTTTTTTGTCCAGCGCCTTGAAGCTGGTGCACGACGGTAGCATTGGACTGAAATGTATCCCATTTTCTAGAAATAGATTCAGTTATAAATATAGGGACCGGTAAGCCATCATCAGCACCTGACATCGGTTTAGAAACGCTCAATCGGGGAGGGTGAGTGCTGTCCGTTGTTGGTCGACGATAGTCAATATGCCCCTGTCCACTCCGTGCCTGGCAGGCTGTACAAGACGATGGACCCGCGCGCCAAGCTGATGCGCGACATGTGCGGCACGCTGCTGGACCACCTCAAGCTGGACGACCCGCTGCTGCACGTGGCGCGCGCTCTGGAGGAGGTGGCGCTGCGCGACGAATACTTCATCTCCCGCAAGCTCTACCCAAATGTCGACTTTGTGAGCGGCGACCAACCCCCTCCCCCCCCCAAAACACACACACACACACACACACACACACACACACACGCATACATACACAGATTACTAACATGTGATAGTTCAGACTGGTCATTCGTTGTCCGTACTACTGTGCAGCCGAATCTAGTACTAAAAGTAAATCACTGCATCAAATGCTAATTTGTTGTGATTTCTTGTTCCAACTAAGTACCGTGTGCAGTAAAAGGTAAAAGCAACTTGAAAGGGTTCACTGAATAATGTTTTAGCGGAGACCTGGGTCTGAACACTGTGTCATCAGTCCACAGGCGTATTTAAACGTTGTGCGTGTCGATCGAATGATGACTGCATTCTTTGTGAAGTGTTTAGGGTTTCTCAGTATTCTACCGTGGATCGGGCACTGTCCTCATTGCAATGTACGCGAATTCGGTTCTTCCCGGGTATCACTCCAAACTGCGGTTTGGCTGAATGTCGATTGTGTGTGTGTGTGTGTGTATGTGTGTGTGTGTGTGTGTGTGTGTGTGGTATGCAGTACTCGGGTATTTGCTTCCGTGCGCTTGGCATCCCGGAGGACATGATGACGGTCATCTTCGCCGTCAGCCGCAGCATTGGCTGGTACCCCCCCCCCCCCTCTCCCCCCCCCAAGAAATGAGAATAGCAAAGAGAATTAGCGGGTGAGCGAGCACGCAGCTCGCACTGACACACCTCTCCTCGCAGGGAATCATGTATCGAAATGTAAACCTTAATGTAACCATGCACCATTAATTTCTTCCATTCGGCAATGACAATTGGTAAAAGTATGTGCCGACTGAATGGCTAACGAAATGGCAACTCGTGTTTTATCTTCAGCGTCATATTTCAGCTCTTTTTGAATATTTTAATAGTTTGATTGCGAATTACTGAAACCTTGAAATCCATTTTCATATGTAGAACATGTGCTGTTGATATTTGGTGCGGCGCACTTTCGAAAGGGCTCAATTGGTCTGAGCCTCGATAATTGTATCATTACATTGAAAAGGCAAAAGCTGCGTATAGAGAAGGGCATGTGAGGCGAGCCGTGACGAGTAAAACAGCGACAGAATAGTAAGACAGGGTTTACATTGATATACATCGGATGAGGAATTAAACGTTACAAATAAAGAGAATACATACGTAGTGAAATGATATTTGACAAAATGCGCAGAGGGAGCTGACTTCAGTGTGAGATGGTGAATGGAATGTGAGTCAATGGACATCGAATGATCCATCGGGAATCGCGACATAATCGACATGTGATAAAGCAGCCTTACTTGGAATGAAAAGTGACTCGTCATAGCAACTTGAGTAATTTCGAATAGAGCGTAATTCTGGGTATAAAAGCCACGCGCCTTCTTTCGGATATACAAAAATGTGACTCTATTGCCGTGAGGTGATGGGCGGTCAACACGGTTGCTTTGTTCGATAGTTGAATAATGATTTTGGATAGTTGAAATCCATCGTCAATATCTCACGATGACATTAATTCTCCCCTTTTAGCAAGATATAATCATAAAGGAAAGCCTGGCTTTTGAACTGAGTTGTGAACCCCCCCCCCCCCCCCCACCCCCATTCCCCTTCGCTTTAGGTGTGCGCAGTGGAACGAGAGCATGTCGGGCGGTCTGCCCCGCATTAGCCGTCCCCGTCAGATGTTCAGCGGCGTCGCAAAGCCTCGCAAGTACACCTCGCCCACTGCGCGCGGGTGCAGCGACGGGCAGGAGGGTGACGAGATCGGGGATGAGCTGCCGCAGGCCACCTCCGCACCCGTCCGCTCCCTCAGCATCCGACACGCCGCCGCCCGGCACTGAAAACAACAGACTGTCGATACTGCCTTCCTTTCTGACTACGCTATTTTTTGAAAAATCGCCGCTTGCGCAGTTCATCCATTAAATAAAACGGTTCCCATCCCAAGTGCACCCCATTTCCAATCAGAAATGCATTAAGTGTTATTTTTCCCTTTTCTGTTCGTCAAGGAACTCCTCGACGATACTGTTACTTGTCACTAAGTCTACGTATCCGAAATCGTTCAGCGCGCGCGCTCCCCCCCTCCCCCCAGCACACACAACACTCGCACATTCTCACACACACAGTCTCTATCTCACACACACCCACGGCTGCTCTATTTTGTGTTAAGATGATGTTCATTCAAAGTTTGTATCCCTGGATTGCAAAACGCATTTAGGAGAATTCAAACAGCCCGTTAAATGTATGACACGTAGCAGAAGGAAACGTCAACTCATCCTACGTTCACGAGGAACAAAGTTTTGGGGACCCAAGCCGGGTTCGAGGGAGCGCCATAATAACGGTGGACGAAAAAGTCATGTGGGTGAACAGTTGCAGGTGTCTGCACGGTGGGGGCATTTTCACGATTTATATTTGTTGGTTTAAATACCAAAAGCGCGCATGCCCAACGTCCGCTGACCCCAACACGACGCGTGCGGTCGATGGGGCTGCCCGTCTGGTGGCTGCGTCCCCCCTACTCGTCTTTGCTGTCGGTGCTTTGAGGAGGGGGCGGCCGGACCTTTGCCCACGCCGCCTCTTTGCCGCCCTCGCCCGGGTAAGCGCGGAAAGAGCGGAAGACGTGGTCCCACAGCATCGTGTACTGCCCAAAGTTGACGCTGGGGTCCCAATGGTGGATGTCGTGGTACTTCACCTGCGGTCGCGGCAGCAAGTTACCAGCAAGAAATAAATTCCACAGGCGCATTGGGCGTAGGAGAAACATAAAACGAACGATTTTGTGTTAGCAATTTATTGACAAACGAAATTTATCTAGTCAGCTCCTGTGTGTAATTGTAAGAAACTTCACAATTGTCGCACATTCACATTTTTACAGACTGAACACGGATATAAATCCATTGCACGGCTGCGGGGAGCAGTGGAGGCTCTCACGTGGTCAGTCATGACAGTTCCATAAAATCAAAAAATCAATTACAATTATCGAAACTAGACTTCGACCAAAAAACGCAAGTTTATAATTTATGCACTCCTAAACATAAACGTCGCTGCATTCTTATTCACCACGTCGTAATTCCGGAGAGCGAAGACTGCCGTCGCAACCAACTGTTGCTTTGGCATCCGTAACTAACTGACCGTATTGCAATTAAGAACGCAATCACAATTTAAGAGCAGCCAGTTCTTACAAGTAAAATCTCTTGAAATGCGCCTCCCACTCACCGAAAATGTAAAACAATGCATTGAAGTTTGCACTAAGAAACACATGGTATGACGGTGGCGGGCGGTGGCTGACCTGATAGACGGTGGTGAGGAGGGGCGACTTGACGTCGAGGCGGGTGTGGTTCAGGGACGCGAGGACGCCTCCGCTGACGATGAAGAACAAAGCGGTGGCGGCGTGCAGCGGCATCAGGCGCGACACCACCCAAATGGCGAACAAATGGTTGTACTCGCCCGGAAGGTATTCAAAGGGGTGCACGTTCACCGCGTCCGTGTTGCCCCGAGAGGGCGCCATCTGTAGCGTCGAAGCGCAATGACATACACGATCAGCCAGCCTCCGAATCCATTCACACACACACACACACGCACACATACACACACTCTCTCTCTCACACACACACACACACACACACACACACACACACAAATAACAGAGTCAAGCATGCAGGAACAAAAGTCATTGAATTCTCTAGAGACTTGCGCATAAAACCCACACACTACTCAACACTCACCAGGACGACGTACACACTCAGATCGCATACACAAAACATGATACGTCAATCACATACAAACGGACACAGTAATCTACCAACTTCAACAAAATCGTAAACAAGCGCAGACAAGAATATGCATACATATGTCGTTATCGTGTCAAGCATCAAACACACACACACACACACACACGCGCGCGCTCTCACACACACACACGCTCTCTCTCTCAGCTGTAGAAGGCGCCGTTGGCCACTCTAACATGCAGTATAGGGCTGCGTATGACGGCTGCAGACGCAACTCCTATTGAATAACGAAAATGATCACAGACGCGCATCACCTTCCCCTTTCAATACCATAAGTCAATTTGGCAGTCATCGCATAATTCACAATCCGTAAAATCCACCACACTCTCGAATAATATGTTTTCTCGATAAAACACAAGCTGACCTTCCTAATTGCAATATCGCCTCAAAATAACTTCAAAGTAAGATGGAGAGAGAAAGAGGCGGGGGGGGGGGGGGGGGGGGGGGGGGGGTGGGGGGCTTACCTGTCGGTGGTGGTGTTTGTGGACGTGGCGATAGACGGAGCGGTGGTGCAGTGCGCGGTGGAAGAGGCAGTAGGTGAGGTCGTAGACGACAAAGAGGGCGAGGAGGGCGGCGGCGGTGGAGAGGGCGGTCGCGTCGCGGGCTGAGCGGAGGATGTGGGGGCTGAGCCAGAGGTACTGGAGGGCGTGGAAGGTGAAGAGGGGGGTGGTGAGGCGGTTGAACGCCATGAAGGCGTAGTCGGTGGCGCCAAACGCGTCCAAATGCTTTCCGCGCACCGCAATCCCGGGGCTGCCCTTCCTTCCCTGTCGCCAGCGTTGATGTGAAAAACATAAGGAAAACAGTTGAGATAACTTTACCCAACTAGGGTAGTAAAAGAAAGAGAATGAATAAACCAACTTGACAAATCGGTTTGAATAAAAGTGAAAAAAAATATCAGTGGCGATTGGCAGACAGCTGCTCGTATCGACGCATCCAATATATTTCTCTTCTTGTGGATATATTTGGGTATCATGATGTGAGCTGTCGGGATACCACTGCACCCGCGAAACAAATAGTTTGTTAATATTTCATTGATTTAGTTAATGATAAAAATTTCAATGACAACTCATTTACTCGAAACGTGATAAATTAACAAATGTCAGCCCCTTCACTACTTCATGACCAATTCATTTTACTATTCCCTTCCTTAATTCGCATCCTCTTGCACAGTTTCTTGAAAGGTTTTGGTGAGTATTTGTCAAAGTTCATTCGTTGCTCTTAATTCACATTCGCGTAATGTCAAAGATCTTTTCTGTTAGTCTCCACTCCTTATTTTTTCCCGTCATTGGAGAAAAACGGAGAGAGGGAGAGCGGGTTTCAGGGGCTGTGCCTGGATGGCGAGGGTGAGCGTGCCAATGAGTGGCACCAGAGCGGCGAGCAGCTCCATCGCCGCCATCACCAACGCCGCAAAGACGGTGTACATCCACAAAGGACCCTCCATCGCCAGCAGCCTGTCCACCGCAACCACCGCGTCGTCCATGCCCTGTGGATGTTCGATGTGGTGATGGTTAAAGCGAGGAAATTGAGGAGGGTTGTTCATAAGCTGGAGAATGAGCCTTGCTGACAGTTAGGCAAGCATCGGTGGAGGAGTGGCGTGGATTGGCGACCGGATATAATTTATGTGGGCAATGCAACTAGGGGAGAGCAAGGAAGTGAGGGGTAAAAGAGGGAAGAAACTTGGACTGTGTATATGGGATGGGAGAGAGTAAAAAGGAGGGGGACATACAAAAGAAAATGCAGAAAATGTGGATCATGTGGGGTGCAGACGGATGGACAGACAATGGGCGAATGTAGGTAGGCGGGTGGGGATGCCGCACTGCGTGTGTATGGATGCTGTGGGTTGAGAATAGGATGGATAAAGTGGGTAGATGTGGTGACTGTGATGGGTGGAGGCACAGTTGGTTGTGGATAGATGGTTGCCTGGCTGATTGACCAGGCAGGGCAGGGTTGTGGAATATGTACCTGCCAAGACACGAGACTCTCAAGGAGTGCCATCCTGAACGCCCACCGCTTCCTTCCCCCGCCCCCAAGTCAACCACTCCGCACACCGCTGCCTCTTCCCTTCGCAGAAGAAGAGCGTGAAAAGCGACTCAGAAACATGACAGGCCGCGACCGCTCACGAAGGACGTGCAACAGAGCTTGCACACTAGAGATATCACCCGCTATATACCGTGCTTGAAGCTGAGTGAATGAAGGCAGCGGAAGATGTGGGATGGGTTGTCGTCGGCGAAGTCGAGCGGCGGGGCTGTGCTTCCGTGCTGCTGGTGACGCACCTGTCGCTGCGCGAGTTGCGCCTTTGCGACACGTACGCGCAGCCCAGCACCCCTACAGCCGCTGGCTATCCGTGCTGAGGGTTCCCCTGGGGGTGGCTCGGTAACAAGTGCGCCTCTCCGGCCGGCTGGATCGCTGGATCGTCTAGTGGCAGGACAGACAAGGGGGTCGGCGAGGGAAAGAGACGGGGCAGTCGCCCGTCAATAAGCGACAGAATTGCGTTCTTTCTGCCGTGGCGGTGCTTCTCTGGCGGGAGGGAAGGGCGGGAAAATGGAAGTAGCCCTAGGTTAATTAAACTTAGGGTTTTGTTTACCCTGAGTACAGGTGTTTCAGATTTCTGCCGGGCGTGGGGAGCACGAGCCAACGTGCTGGCAGGAGTGTGTCGCCCGAGGGCTCTCTGCTATCGTGGCAGCGAGCTGAGGACCCTCCTTCCGCGATATCGGGTGATGGAATTAAGCGTGACACAATCAGATTTTGTCGGATACAATATCAAGCTAACAGTATCTAGTTATTATATACTAGATATTCTACGGTACGAAAGGGTGATCCTTATTTGCGATAAGTATTCGGCTGTACGTATGCGGACTTACTTAGGGTTTTCGCCTGCCGGAGAGCCACACATAGCCGTGAAAAGGAGAAGTCAACTACTACCCGTACCGCTGCTGCCACATTTATCAGTCACGCAGTGCTACGTGGAGAACGTGCCACGCTTGCAATCTAAATAAAAGTGCTACTGTGAATAGTATATAAACCTGTGCTTCATCCGAATACTACTTCGTGTCGAGGTACCGCCTGTACAGATAGCTTCCCTGCGTGCAACGGTATCGCGCCAACATACTAGATACTGATACAGGTACTATATAAAGTACGATGTCATCAAGGCAATATGTCCTGATGCCATTGAGTGGCATTCGCAGCACGGCGGCGCCAGCTCACCACCGAGCGCTCTCCATCCGTCCGCGATATAAAGGACGGATCGCATCGGCCGCTATGAGCCACAGACGACATCAGATCCCGATACCCCCCCTCAAGCCCTACAATCGTAGGGTAATAGCCATTAACTGCCAGCCCTATCCACAGCCCTCCGTAACACCTTCCCCATTCGCCGAACCTTCTGGCCCCAAAAATCAAATAATTCTCCGCAACCGCTTGTACGTAGTACGTACGGACGGCCCTGCTGCGTTGCAGCCTGTCAAGCACATAAAGCTGGAAGCCCTCCTCCCCTCCGCGAGGTACCTCAGAACTCAACATCTTACACCGCGACCCTCCAAGCAGCAATACACCACTTCCGTCCCGAGCCCGAGTCTCCCGTCCTGATAGGTACGCACCGGATATGATTGCTACCGTGCGTGGTGTTGGCAGCTTGCAAAGCGCGAAGTATGCCGTCAGCGATGTGACCGTCGCCGCAGTCGGGTGTAGAGGACAGGTCATCCAGACAACTCATACACTGGCCTGACGGGCGGCGGGCAATAACCGATTCTGCCGCACCGGTGTCCTCGTAGTGAGCTTTTACGTCCCCCGCCATCCAGGTGCTGTGTGAGGGATGCCGTGCTGGGTTCAGCTACCGTTGGTTCTTTGTCAATAGGTTTCGCGGTCCCATCCACCTTATCGCCAGTACAATCGCCTCGTCAGATAGCTTCATCGCGCTTCCCATCAAACTCTGCCAAGGTTGATGGCGCGCCGTAGCACTCTTCTCCAACTCCCTCTTTCGCGTTTCTTCCCAGCCCTCTGACCTCACCCCTCGTACCCTGGCAGAACGCTTTATACCTTGCTTGTTATCAACGCCGTATTTCCTTTGGGTTATTCTCCGAATAGACCGCCGCCGGCCGCCCTCGTTCCCACGCGGCGGCTTATCGTGCAGATCAAAGCAGGAAGTTTGGTGCTATCGTGTTATTTCCCGCGTTACCTACTTTTATATGGCACGCATCCTTTAATAATTCGTTATCATCAAGGTTCCGCGAGTTTTAATAACTAACACGCCCATACGCCTCTCCGTCCCTGTACAGTTTTCCGTGACCTCCTTGCTTTCTTCTCAGCTGAAATGGCGCTCGTGGCGACCTCCTCCTCAGCGGTGGCGACTCGGCCAGCTGCGCGTGCCCAGCGCGCCACTCGCGCCGCACAGCCCGCTCGTCGCGTACAACAGCAGCTCCCTCGCTCCGAGATCATTGGTTCCTGGTCCAGTAGCACGTCATGCAACGCCCTTCGCGCCTCCGCGGTAGTGGCGCCCCGCGCAGGAGCGTCCGCCCCGCGTCAGGTGACCAAGATGGGCAACGCCAACACCACCGGCCCCTTCGCGCCCCTCGTTCGCGTCGCCCGCGGCATCATGGGACAGAAGACCTTCAACAGCATCCGTGGTCAGGCCATTGCCTACCACTCGCAGGTGAGATATCTCGCCGCTCTCTCATAGCACTTTCGTCCACGGTCGGCTGGGGCACGATTGGATGCGTACTGGCCTGTTATCATGAAATTTGACAGTCCGTACGTTATGTCCTAGGGTAAGGGCTATCTCTCTTAGTTGACATGTGTCTAAAGGGTTTGTCAAATCCCCACTGTAGGTGATTCGTGCATTCATCGGCCGGATAGGGGGCGACAACAAGATGATTCAGGGGCTCATCAAGAAGGCGAAGAAGAACGGAGAGCGACTCGGCTTCCTCGCCTAAACGCGATCATTCTATCCTCTCCCTACGATCCTCGCCCTTTGTATCCCCCCTTGTTCCGCCGCCTCCTCTCTTCCTCCTCATCCTTAACAAAACCTGCACACCCTAACATCTAGAGCACCCCGCAACGCGCGCTATATAGGCATATTAGGCGCCCTACCGGCATAATATCTTATCGGATTCGGTATTTTAATTGAGACGGCAAACGAGAATTGATGCAATGACAGTCGCTTTCTCTTCCCACCTCCCTTCCCTCCACGCACGTGTCAAGTGGTATGGGCTCAACGGCGTATGAACATGCAACAACTTAAGTGACTGGTGTACTGGAGCTGCAGATTGACTGGGGGAGAGCTGACATGCACACCCAGATTTGCACGATACATGTGGCAAATTGAATTGCATGGTTGAGCATTTAAGGGTGATGGATTCATGAGCATTGAATGGGTGATGATTCCATGGGTGAATTGCATGGATCATCTCAGCAGTGGCTGATACCGTCTACTTGGGGCGTTGTCCCGCCTTCTTACCCACTTCTCGCCTGCTTCACCACAGGTCAAATGGCTCCCCTCAGGATTTTATGATTGTATATGTTATCTGTCTCCCCTCCCACTGAATTGAAGCGCTTCATGTTTTCACTTGACGGTGGTTCTCCGGATAAGACATCAACGGGAAGTTAGCCTACCATGTGTGCAGGGCCGACCAGTAACAACGATCCATCGGTTCTGCATGCGCAGATCTGGAGGGGAGGACTTGGGGATAAGATAAGGGGCCTTCTTTTGTAGACTGGTAGATGCCTTAGCGAGCGCACCTCCAATCCGAGCTGTGCTCATAAGAGATTACAACTGACTAGAAAGCTGTCTACCGCCCTTACTCAACGCATGAGCTGTAAAGTTACAGGGGGCCACGGGGGTGGGGCAGCAGAGGCGATGCCACATCTCATACCCAAAATTACAGTCATTGTGAGCGAGAGGAGGGCCTTGAGCAACCGTTCCATCGTGTTGTACTAAAATCCATGTGAGAGCGATCATCTACTCCAATGCCTTTGGTGCGTTCGGGTAGCATTCACATGCGGCGAGGGATTTTATGGGCTGGAGCTTGTTCGACCCTGTCAGATCAAGTTATCGCAAATTGCATTTCAAGATTGGCAAGTTACACTTTATGTTTACCTAAGATACGCCTCGGTGAGTGGCGATCCTACCTCCAACCTGACCTCTTCTGTGTAGATCATATGATTTCCTTTTCCCAACCAATCCAGTGACAAGCTGCATCAATTCCTCACCATCCAGACTACGCATCCAACTATCTCGCCGCGTCCTTTCCCGGGATAATTTTTTGCCACGGTGCCTGTCTATGTGCGCGCTTGCCTGTCTGTGCCCACATTGTCAGCTGGATTGCATTCGGTGTGTCAAGTGCCTCCTGATGGCAAAGGGGGGGGGGGGGGGGTCGAGGGGGGAATATGAGGATGAAATATCAACACTAAGGGTTGTTTCATATGCACGAGTTGATGTGGAGATATAGCTCCACATGTAGTAACACGTACCAAAACGTACTGGCATGCCACGCGTGTACAGTGCCACGTCGCGATTTCATTTTTGTCACCCTCGCGGTCAACGCTTGTCGAGAAAACGATGTCGAGAAAAGGAATAGTAGTTCGCGCAGTACTGCCGCTATCTCGCATGGCGGCATTTTGGATCCAAAATGCCGCCATGCGAGATAACAGATGTCGAGATAGGATTCAAATCGCTGTTTTTCCCGACTACACATTGCGCTCCCGCCTACATCATCGCTTTGTCCCTTCACACACACTCTCCGCCAAGATCACAGACCGGGCCAACGGTGGCGGACTCCGGAAGCCCTCAAAGCCCGAAGGCCCCGACTCCCCCCAAACGTGTTGCTTCTTCACCACCTTTTTCTCCACACGAGGCGCGGTATCATCGAAGGCATGGGAGCGTCGTAGGTAGCCCGGCGGCGGGCATGTCGTCGCGTGATCGCTCAAAACCCCGGAAGCCAGCGACCTTCTACAGCCCACTTACGTCGGAGGACAAAATACCGAATATTTTCTATTCTATACATATGTTTATATATGCTCTGCATGTTTTGTCGGTAGTGCCTAGACACCGGCCGCAACACATCGCTAGTTCGCGCGCCGCCGGGCTGGTTGCTACCTGTACCTGTATATGTCGCATATTTGCATCTCGCATCTCAGCATCATTTTCTCGCTGTATAAAATAGTATCTCTTCATTGCAATTTTTACTCGAATACCGGCCACGTGGCGTCTTGTATGCACGCACGTGATTATCTCTACATCAATTTTTCTCCACATGAGGTCGTGCATATGAAACAACCCTAACTTCTTTTGGGGATTACAAGGAGAACAGCACAAACTTCTCTGGCAGTTTGTAAATAAATTATAATGTTTTTAAATAAATAAATAAATAAATAAAGGAAACTCTCATGTCAATCTATCGATATAGGGATGCTCAATAGTACGGGTACTGTTGGATGGAATCACTCGCGTAAGAACTACGCACAGAGTGGGCGCCAGAGCTGCTTACTTACAAAATATATACAACACATTGCTACGAGGTGCCCGCATGCCGGTACCTCTACAGGTAAGGATTTCAGCAAACTGGTTGCGAAAAGTTGTTTACAGAAAGACTTGATTGAGAAGGGCAAACCGCAGAAATGCATTCTGGTGCAACTACTACGGGCGGGCTTTCTCAATGATTGGAGTAATTGCACACCTGCGAGCATTCAGCACAGCAGCAGCGTAGCGTTCCATCGCGTTGTGTCGTGGAAGGCAGCCAGGTGCTCACCACAACTCAAGTCGCAACAAGACCCTCATGCTTGTCAAGAACACCGTGAAGCAGGCGGCACCCCGTCGTGGTATGCCGAGGGTGTTTGGAGTCACAGACTCACATGCATGCTGTGCAAACACATGAAATGCAGCGTGCACGTACACGGAAAACTTTCCCTCATCGATCCTTCACTATATTTCTTCTTATCGAGTCCGCCTATGACTGTAATCAAATGTGAACTAGCGAGCAAAACCCTTATTTTGGACAACATTTCAGGTAAAATGGCATTACGTTATCATTACACCAGGGTTTGAGGCGCGGTTTCGTCCAAGAGAAAGCTCTAGTGCTAGCCTAAATACGTGCAAAGTTTCAGCCACTGATTCCGTTTGTAGCGGTGCTGTCGGCTGTGACAAGATGAGTCGGTGAAGATGGGCGAAAACTGCCGGTGGCCCTATTTTGGACAACAACTCCTGAAGCTCACTACAATGACCTCACACGCCCCCCCAAAACACTCCAAGCTGCCTACAACTCTTCAAGTAGCTTGGCTAAGCCTTTGGGAGCACGTTCTTCAAAAGGAGGCTCGGCGGAAGGCGAACACTCGCCACGGGAGCCGCCACGATGAGTCGCGTCCATGTCGGTACTTCCCGCTCTCACACCAAGTTCCATGCTTTCACTCGCTTTTGCTGCTGACAGTAGGACACTTGCGCCGTTCTTGATAAGTGGGGTAGGCTCGTAGATAGCGGGGCTATTGTTTTGAGTGTTGGTGACGTCCTCGAGAGCCATACGCTTGGGTGCTTGTTGGGCTGCCATTATAGCGTGTCGCTTGCGGGCCGCAACGGCATCGGCCTTTTTAGTGACCGCCCGGTTCACGAGTTCCTCTTCACACTCCCCGCACATAAGCTCCACTTCAACCACAGCGGCCTCAATACGCTCCAAATCGATTGTTGCGTTGTCGCAAAGTGTCTCTGTATCAGCGTATAGGTTAGGGTCCGTGTTCTTTGGGTGGTCCAATGGCTCCTTGCCCGCGCATTGTAAAAGGTAGTCGTACTTGTCGTGATAAGTATCAACAGTCGAGCGGGCACCCTCCACTGCATACAACAGGTCAGGAACGCCATCCATATGCTTGTCTGCTTCTGCCTTTAGCTTGACGAGTGTGCTTTTCTCTTTTGCTATGCTTTTCAGGGCGGCACGTACGGGACCGAGTTGTCCAGCGTCGGCAAATTCTTCTGCTCGCGCGATGAACCTCTCCATCTTTCCCCTGATCACGTCGGCTTGCCGCACCTTTTTGTGGACCGCCTCCCAAGTGGACTTCAACCGCCTTATTTCCATTTTCAGGGTAGTCACGGCGCTCGACAGGAGTGCCTTCAGGTCAGGCCCATCCCTTCTCAGTTTATCCCTGTTCTCTGTTAGAAGTACACTCTCCTCACATGTGAAAACCTGTGCGTGTTGTGCCTCAGCGCGTCCCTTCCGGCCGACAACCAAAGGATCAGGCCGCAAAATGTCTTCCGCTGTGGGCTGCCAAGTATCCATGCCTGACAGCGCCTCCATGTCCCTCTTTGCTTGATCCGCCATCCGAGTGTACATGAGGTAGCGCCTTGCTGCCTCTTCCATTGGAAGCTCTTGGGTCGGAGGAGCCTGGCTTCTTCCAGTGCTGTTGGCGAGGATATCTTGGGCCTCTGCTATAGCAGCGGCTCTTTGTGGCGCCTGGATTTGGGCTCTACTAGCCCCGGGGTCGTTGCTGGCCACGTTGCTTCCGCTGCTTGTGGAGTGAAGGGAAGAGGAGCCTGGAGGTGAAATATCTTGACGGTACGCCAATCCCTTAACCTTGTTGTAGTCCAGTGGCCAAACACCAACGTCCTGGAAAGCAGACATTATATTGTGTGATCTTAGTGCCTTGCTGAAACAATTATAGGGCATGCCTGTTGTTGATCTGCCATGGCACTCGTAGTACTTGAATAAGCAAATGATAAGGTCTTTCTCTTTGATGCCCCCTCCCCCCTCCAGGTTCTTGTACGCGGCGAGCGCGTTGTCCATGTGCTTCTTGAAGGGAAGCATGATGCCAACGTCCAACGCTTGAAGAAGGTGAGAGCTGTGGGGCGGTAGAGTAACCACTTTTACATGGTTGTCTACAAGCTTCCTTAGTACTTCATGGTTGATGTGCGCTCCAAAATTATCCATTAGCAACAACAATGGCGTTTCCGCTGACCTTTTGCTTGCTGTGTAGGGTAGAAACAATTCCTCAATCCACTTCAAGAAAATTGAAGTGTCCATCCAAGCGTTGCCCTGAACGGTTAAGCCTGCTTGGACTTGGCCAGCGGAACGGAGCGCACCCACTACAACAGGATCGTGAAACCAAGGTGGGGAGTACTTCTTTCCTTTGACGATGAAGAAGGGAGGCATGCTCGTACCATCTGCAAAGATGGTCATCAAACAGGTGAGACTGAAACGGCACTCATTCCCTTTTGCGTGGCTACGCCTCGCTCCTTTAGGCGCCCACACTTTCTTTTTCTTGGGTAATGGTTGTAGACCTGTCTCATCAAGATTGCAAATGTTGCCTGGCGGCAGGTTCGGAAACTCGTTGAAGATATTGTGGAGCTGGTCGAAGAAGTCTTGCACTGCTGACTCTGGCACCCGAGCGCGTTGCGGGTCGAGGTGGTCGACCACACGTGGGCGGAGGACGTCACGGTGTCGATTGAAGAAAAGACGAGCCCACTTCCTCGACGGGCCCACCCCATCGCGCCACTTCTTGGCGAGTGTGGTTTGGCAATATCCAGGGACGTGTTGTATTAATTGGTTTATTTTGTAAATGATATCATCTGTTGTAAGACACTGGCCAACTGAATGATGCACCACCACAGATTGCACAAGGGCATCCTCTTGCTCTTTCGTAAGTCCACTTCGTTTGTCAAGCTTAGGTTTTCCAAGGTCGGGGGTTTTCAGGGTGCGTCGGAGGGTCGGCCATGGGATACCGTGCTTTGCTGCGATTGCCGAGAGATAGTAACCTTCAGTACCGGCCTTGCCACTCGCAATTGCTCGACGACCTTCGTCGACTGCCTTGGCGAGGCTTTCTTGAGTGTAGGCTCGATATTTGCCTCGAGCGGGAAGGGAGCCGCTGCCCATAGCGGAGATCGATAGCGAATAGCGGGGATCGCTGCGAAGTCGACGTTGTTGTTGAAAAATTTGAAAATCGAAAAAAGGGGGGCTGTATGTACCGGTACCCAAACAGCGGCAAGCGGGCGCACCATGAGCAGATACGCGCGACAACCGACAAGAGGCTCGCCAATGACTTGTATGACGGGTGGGTGGGTAGTATGGGGAGATTCAAGCCACTATTATGTGATTTGCACGCTTCTCGAGTGGGTTGGTCGAAATTCATAGGTGCTTTTGGTGCGATTTGGTCAGCAGGTCCCATCACATGCGCTCTCTCTGCGGACCAACGCGACGAGCTCGACCAGCCGCCAACACAGCCCCATCAGAGGGTCTCTGAGGGGGTTCTATGATAGGGTTTGTGTCTTGAAATGACCTCGTCTAGGCGGGCTAGGGTAGGCCTAAACCGCTATTTGTTCAAAATAGGTTCATGTCCAAAATAAGGGTTTTGCTCGCTATATGGGAAGCTGACGTATCAGGCTACAAAGATTGGGCGGAGAAAAAGATTCAGCATCTTCGCAAAAATAATGTGACCGTCTCTTTCAAGGCGACTCAGATTTTATTGTTTTGAGGGGAGTGATGGGGGGTACTTCCTTTTGGAGAAGATGTATAATTAAGTACTACTACAATCCATCTCCCCGCTAAACCCTAAAGCCCTAAACCTTGTCGAATTGCTGTCACCTAACTGCATTGCTCCTGACCTGACAGAAACTCATTTGCGGGACTTAACTAGTGGATTGGGCAAAAGCTGTTTTGTAAAAAGAAAGGGGGGCAAAAAATAAGCCGCGGGGCAGCCACCTAAAACAACATGAAAAACCCTAATCGCCAAAGATCCACTTGGATTATGTCATAGTTTACGGATATTATTCGGAGGTCGCGCGAGCCACACGCGCGGTGCATCCAACTGTTCGTGCATTCGTGAACCGAGCTGTCGACCGCCTGGTATGTCGACAGCTATGCGACGCGTCGTAGCAATCGTGCGATGTGCCACACGGGCAATGTGTGACGCCTTCGAATAGACAGCAGTCATCGCTGTTTGCCTATCGCGGGAAGGTGGTTACTACTGATAGTATTGACTTAATTACAATCATATACCAAATACGACGTCATCCTTTATGACTCACCTGC
Source organism: Tetraselmis chui (assembly GCA_026401115.1). Classification (NCBI taxonomy): domain Eukaryota; kingdom Viridiplantae; phylum Chlorophyta; class Chlorodendrophyceae; order Chlorodendrales; family Chlorodendraceae; genus Tetraselmis; species Tetraselmis chui. The sequence continues at coordinate 266,104 of JAPMLY010000131.1, forward strand.
ATTTCAGCTACTTCAACAAGCTCTTACCAGCTGCCATCACATGGAAGCAATGTCGTTACCATTATGTTGTGCGCCGCGAAGGGTGGCATTCGGTGTAGACACGCGGAGCCAGGCGCAGCATTTCCAGAGTGAACGGGCAAAACACAAATGAAATGAAATAAAATGATATCTTCGATCGCATATTATATTATAATCCAGTGAAATGAGAAAATTAAAATCAGCATCGATGACAGTAACAAAAGAGAACAAGAACAGTCACAGAAGGCAAGCTGTGTGTGAGAAACGGCAGCATGGTGTCTCAAAAGGGGCAAACGCAACATGCGGACAAACGCAGAGAAGGGACAAAAGCAAAATGTACAATTAAATAGCCCAAGTTTCGGTAATCAGGTCCCAAAACGCAACTAAGGGAGACAGAGATACGACGCGTCAATTTATTCAGCAACGGCGAGTTCTACTAAACGTGGCGAAAACTCCAATCGAGTCGGAAGGTGTCGTCGAGTAAGAGCGAACGACGACGCAGCGACAGTCGACACATTAAACTCTAAACTACTACGCCTAGTCGCCATTTGACGACGACGCGGCGGTTCACGCGACGCCGGGCGCCGCGTTCTCCTTATCCTCGAACAGCGAGTTGGACGCCAACATGGGCGAGGGCGGCACAGTCATGAGGTTGGACATCGCGTTGGTGTGGACGGGGGTGGCTCGGCCGCTCTTCCGCGTCGACGTCGGCGGGCGGAGTTTGCTGCCGCCGCTGCGTACGCGCGACTCGACGCTGTTTTCGCAGTTGGTCAACGCGCGACGCTGCGGCCGGAGCGCGCTCGTGGGTTGGTAGCCGGGATGAGGGGAGGGCATCACCAGAGCCATTGGGCTCGGGCACTCCTTTTCGCCTGCGCAAACGAGACGGCGCGAGATCTAAATTAGACAATAACACTCAAAAGTCAAAGCATGTAAAATTGATTACAAAATATAAATCAAATAATGCGCCACTAGCAAAATAGGGTGGCTCCAACGTCCAAAAAGGACAACGGAGAGACAAATTGTAAGTAATTAACCATAAACAATATAAATTCAGTTGGAAGATTCAACCGTAACACCTTCACTTGGTCCGACATCGCATGAGACGGATGCAAGCAGCTATGATTTCCTCCAGCTTCGATTTGAGAATCGCAAATGCAAACCATTGACTTCATCAGATTGCATTTCTCCCACAAATGAAACTGACATAATAAATAGGAAAAAGAGCTGATGCGCACTTTTGATTCGGGTGCCAACTACTTGATAATTTCAAACAATGATAATGATTCGGATTTAGTTAGGAGAAGTCTCGCCGAGTTGAAAGCTAAAATAGAGCGACACTATCATTTGAGCACGGATGACTGAGTGATGCGAATAATGTCTGCACAATATTAGCCCACTCACATCTCGAGACATTTGCCCATTCAAGCTTTATCGTCACAATTAATTTGTAAATTGGGCTCTGCATTCGACGGACAATGCCCCTCCCAACATTCCAAGCTGCTGCTCCACTTTTCGAATAATGAAAAAAAATGCTCTTCACACAGAATAAATCAACCAATAGTTAATCTTCGTAACCCACGGCAGCAGCAGCCCTCCTCCTCAGTTTGCACTATTGTGGTTACGAAAGAAAAGAGGGGGAAGAGAGGGGATTACCGCGGTTGGCGTAAAGAGGGTTGCCATACATCGGGTTAGTGCAGGTGAATCCGGCCGTCTTCCTCGCCGACGCCTCTTCCTCCGGGTCAAACGCAAAAATGAGCGGCGTCCTCATGCTGACCTCCGACAGCGGAGTGTCGTGGACGGCGCCGGCGACGCCGACCTGATGCGGCGTCATCGTGGCCGCAGCCGCGGCGGGCGCTGCTGTGTTCGCCGCGACGTCGACAACAGTCGACGACTCGACAACGACTCCCGGCGCCACGGGCTCGTCGTCGTTACTGCTGGAGAAACTCGCCGACATGTCAAAGGCGAGCGACGCGGGGACGTGAAAGGTGACGGCGGATGCCTCGGGGAGGGAGGGCTTCTGCGCCTCCAGGAACCGCGCGGGGTGCTCGATCGGAGCAACCGGTGAAGGCTTACTATGGACAGCGCTCGGTGGGGCTGAGTCGAAGCCGCCTGTGAAATCAAAGGAGGCGTCTGCACCACGCAACAGTAACACGGCGACGTCAGACAGCCCAGGTACTCGACTGTGAACCAGTGACAAGATTCCCGCTCGAAAGGATCCATAGGATATAATCAGGGTTTGTACGTGCTCTTTTGCTAAAGCGACATTTTCCGTGTATTGTTACACCATATCATCACAATTTGTGTGTTCTTTGCCTGACTTCATGCTCCATCATAACATCTTATTAAGCACTTACCAAGGGTATAGTCGTCGCACGCGCCGTAAAGCGCCTCCATGGCTTGCTGAATCTCCTGCTCAAAGGCGTTACTGTACCACCCCAGGAACCAATCCTTGGCGACGCGTCGCGAGTTGACGTTGCGACGGATGGCCGACCTCGCTTCGACGGCCTGCTGCGTGGTGCGCCGCCAGTGGAAGAGTGCGCGCGAGAGGACCAGCCGCTGCCGCAGCTCGGCGAGTTTCCCGGCTACTGCGCGACGCTGCAACAGCATCGCCGACAGCGCAGCCCAGTCTCTGAATGAAGACGACAACACCCGTCGCTCCATCTGTCCTCGTTGCCAATACACGATGGAAGTGTGTCAGGCATCAAAGGGAGTGAAATGAAATTATGTGGGAGAGAGGGGAAATCAACATACAGCATTACGTATATTGTTCAGCTAGTGAGCGTCGCGATACCTTTACGGGTAGGACCGTCAGCGCGCGGACGCGGGTCTCGACACTCGCGCAGACGTTGAGGCACCAAACGACAAACACGGAACGCAAGGTCCAGCGAGTAGCGACGGCCCCCGCCAGGCGCGTAGCCGCAGACACGCTGACCCCCCGCCGGGTGATGGCTGCCCATGAGGAAAAGGCACCGCGCAGGACGGTCGCCGAACGACGGGCTGAATGGCGACGGATAAGCGAGCGAGCGACGACTCGCCTTGCGACAGCGGTAGACCAGGCGCGCAGCGTCGAGGTCTCGAGTCGCAACGCACTGCGAGCGATCATAGTAGCGACGGCGGCGCGACGGTGCACGACGACGTGCCAGCCGCGCAAAGAAGAGGCGACGCATCGTCGGTCGCAACGACGAAGGAAAGACGCGATGCGACGCTGAATGCAACGGCGGGCGTAGGACGCCAGGCGCCAGGCATCCAGGGCCCGTCGCTGTGTCGAGACCTCGGCGATCCGAGAGCCCTGGACAACGGCAGCGCGCAGGGTGCGCAGGGAGTGGGTGTGCCGGCGCCAGGCGGTGAGGCACTCCACCGCAGTTGAACGAGCCCATCGGCGGCGCTTCGCCTCCACGACCTGCACCCCCGCAATCTTCTGCTCCGTCGCCGAGCGCCAGTCAAGGAAGGCAGCAAATACCTGACGACAGAAGAAAAGGAAATGAGCAGTAGAGAAAATATGAAATATATCTATTAATAGTCGCTAAATAAATCAGTCGACGGTCGAGAACTATCACGATCCGAGAGATGGATTTTGGATGGCACGCACCTTTGCAGTCGACCATCGACGTTGCAGCGTACTCACCCTCGCGGAACAGGCGGCTGCGTGTCGCGCCCATGACGCCCAGCCCAGTAGCGCCGTCAGCCCCACCCGTCTTGAGCGGCCGATGAGTAACGCGAGGAGGCGACGGCGCTGCCCGGCCAGAGTAGACCAATGGCTGAGCAGACGACTCGCATGACGCCACTGCGAGCGCACACCTCGCTCGTCTGCAACACGGCAAGTCTCCGCGCCGCTGATAGCGGCCGCGCGGAGCGTCGCAAAGGCGGCAGCGACGCGACGAGACGCGGAACGCTCTGTCGCCGCCTCCGTCAGCTCAGACATCAGCTCCGCGTGCCATCGCCAGGCCGTCAAAATACGTAGCTTGAGACCGCGCGCCATTCGAAACCTTAAGCGCATAACCAAATCGCGTCAGAATCGAGCGCGTCGACGACAAAAACACATCCATTACACTCTCAAATACCCCAAATCCCATAAACTTTCCAAATTTCGAAGCTAACATATTAGCACCAACCCCACTCTTACTTTGGGGGGGATGTTGAGGGTTTCGTGTTGTGAGTTATGTAGTGTGTGAATGATGGTTTGTAGCGGTAGTGGTGCCGTGTGTAATGATGAGTATATACATATACCCTTTCCCTCATCATCTATATTTTTTGCGGTAGTTGTTGCTCATCCCCCAACTACTTCCGAACCGCGACACTCGACAAGCATGGGGCTGTGTTATAGTCTCACAACGGGAGGTCATGTCTAAGTGTCTCACCTGGCGAGAGTCTCCAATTCGGAGGTAGCGCGCGAAATAAGCGCGTTAGCGCGGAAGGCGGCCAACGCGCGGCGAAGGAGCGCAGCGCTGTGACGTGCGTACATGTCGCGTGCGACCTCGTGTCGATGGAGTCGAGCATTCACACACCACAGCCACTCCAGCCACACAGACAGCTGTTTCGACAAAGAAACACGCATCATATGTGTCAGCAAAGCGAAAGCGCGTTCATTGGCACATTCACAGTTCCAAAACGAACTGCACGGCTTGTCAACCGTTCACTCCAACGCACGCAGTGGCGTGGACTTAACAGACATGCACATACTGCGTTGTCAGGGTCAGCTCACCATGAGTCGGCTCTTCGCCATGGCGCGGGCGATTGCGGTGTGGTGGCGGTGTGTGGCTGCCTCCGCCGCGCGGTCCGACCACGCCGCCAACACCTGCCACAGCCGAAACGCCTCCATCTGCGCAATCACCACTTCCACAAACGCACGCTGCGCGGATTTTCGCGCCACCACGGCGCGCCATCCCTTTACCGCCCTCCGCAGTACAGTGCAGTCCGCCCACACCTTGACCACACACACATATGCACCCACTCAATCAACAACCAACTTTTACGTAATGTCAATCTCAAGGACGGGTGGATGTTTCAGAGACAGGCTGGATCCCACCTCTGCCTGCGAGTGTCGGTGGCGTTTGTGGGCTTTGGCGTGCCGATACCCCATCCACGCATCCCAAGCGGCGGCGCGTACGACTCGACGGTCCATTGCATAGCTGTACCATGTTTGTAGAGAGCACAGCACGAGACGCGCGTTGAGGCGGCCCAGCGCGCTGTCAACCAGCTCCCTGCGCTTCTTCTGCTCCCGATGACGCGCACGCCACGCCTCAAATGCGCGCGTGGCCGGGCGAACTTGGAGGAAAGCCTGCGAAAAGGGGAATGAAACACACCGCCCCGAATGAGACACAGCCCGGACAAATTGGAAAGCGTCGAGTAGTGGAGTCACAAACTTCAGGAACGGGGAGTATGAGGCGGTGTGGGGTGTTGACCTGAAGGGTGCGGCGCTTGGAGATGGCGAGGGCGAACCAAGCAAAGAGGGCGCGGCGCTTGATGCGGCTGGAGACAAAACGTTCGTGCGCGTGACCAACCGCCTCTCTGGCTAAAAACTCCGAGCCATGGATACCTCCGGCCTCAGTCCTCCATATTTCAAAGATGCAGCGGAGGCGGCGAATGGAATAGAGGTGTCGCAGGTCGTGGACCAGGCGGCGCTGGTGCCGGAGGCGGTGCGCGGTGTGGAGCCATTCGTCCAGGATGCACTGCGTGTTGAAAGCCAACAGCCGAGCCGAGTGCACCTCCAGCAGCGCGCTCTGCCGCCGCACCTCGCCGACGTACTCGCGCCACCCGACAACGCAGTCGAGCAGCAGCGCCCGCTCAGCGCGAGACACACTCGCGGCAAGCATTCCGCACAGCACGGCAGTCCGGCCCGCTGAGTCGACCACAGCCTGCCAAAGCACTGCGCAGCTCAGAAAACATTCACTCCACCTCTCACACGTGACAAAACAGTCCAACTCAAAAAACTCGCCCCGCGGATGATTCGACCAACCACACTTTACATTGAGCTCACTCGCTCACACACATGTTCGACATACCTGACGCCAGGCGGTTATCCGAGAGGCGACCAACATCCGACGCACACGGTTCGCATGCTGTGCTAGTGCGCTGACCACCGTCGCGCCCCACGCCGCCCCCACACCGGCAGCGTCAGCCCAGCAGTCAAAGGTCGTCGACAGCGCATGCCGCGCGACTCGACCCCGGAAAGCCTCGACACGACGGCGCTCCTCCACCGTCTCCGACACAACCCGTCGCCACTCCTGTCGAGCGCAAAGAGTACACACGACAGCAACATGTGAGTGAAATGAGTGCACACGGCGGACACGCGAGAAACAGGTCGCAGTATTCTTTAGAGGACGAGGAGTGTTGGTGATGGTCGAGGCGCACCTGGAGGCTGCGGGTTGTGAGAACAAGGACGAGGTGGCGCTTGAAGCGCGCGAGTCGACTGCGTTGGACCACAGCCACCGCCGCGAGCCCGGCCCAGGCGCGGAATGACGCGGCTCGCTGTCGGCGGGATCGCAGCTGTTGGGACGCCTCAACGGCGCTGCGTAGCGCGGCCCGCATCGCGGCCGACTCGCGCCAGTGAACAAACGCGAGCCATGCGACCCGAGTGACGCGCTCCGCTGCCGTCGCTGTCGCCACTTGACGACGCAAACGAGCAGCCAGCAACTCTTCTCGCCAGCACGTGAACGAACCTTGCACTCGTCTCCAACCTACGCGCCCACCAATGTCGCGATCCGTTTCCGATGTCAGCGCACAAACGAGAGACATGCGACAAGTTATATGTTTCAAACAATATGTGTTAAATCAGATGGCTGGCGCAATCGACACATACGTCGAAAAGCTGCCAACTCGGAGAGCTCACGCCGCAAACCGGCGTGCCTGCGCCAGCCCGAGAACGCGCAGTGCAGGGCTCCAAACCTCGCCTGCGCGCGAAAGTGTGACACTGCCTGCGAACCGCACAGAACTGATGTCACTTGTCGAACAAATAATCATCCTTCACATTAAAAATGCACAAATCAGAAAATGTGAAACAAAGCTGTGACCTACTATCTCAACCGCCATTCGAGCGGAGCGGGCCGCGGCGGCAGGACTGCGCCGATGAGCCGATAGCACGCCGTAGCGAGCGGGGCTTCGAAGGAAGACGGTGGACACTTGACGCCAGGCGATAAAGTGAGCGCGGCGGAGGCGGTGCTCCTGCTGTGCCCGACTGTCAGACATCACACACGCACACGCACATCACATCACAGAAACACACACACGCATACACTTATACATACACACACGCGCACGCGCACTCACGAACACGTACACAACTACGCTCACACACGCACACCTCAGCAAAGAGCAGAACAAAGTTTTGTGCTTCTTGATGCGTAATACAATAGACACAGTGCTTGTAAATTTGATGTCTTCTCCATATTCTGCGAGTAAATGGAAATTAGAATAAATTGTCTGAAATAACGATTAATAATTAGAAACACGCAATTTTTCAATGACCAGTGAAATGAGAAATCGGGTGCCTAAATTTACCAAATGAAAATAATCAGTCGGTGGATCACCATACCTCCACGCGACGAGGCTCCGCTTCTGCGAGCGCAGCATGGCCCACGCGCACCAGCCCACAAACAGGCGCAGTAGGAAGCCGTCCTGGATGAGCTGCCGAAAGTCCTCCACCTGTCGCCGCTGAAAGCTCTTCCTCGCAGCCACCTCGGCCCACTCGCGAAGAGTGAACAGCGCGCGGTCGCTCGCGGCTCGAGCCAACTGCTTCGCCACCAGCTGATCCCGGCGCCGACTGATAAAAACCAACCCAATCAACGAAACAATTTCGACGACAGAAGTCAGGTAACACAAAGCGGCGCCACGATGGAAGACGGTGAAATTTGGCTTGACACACTATCAAGGAAATACTACAAAAACGTGTCGCCCCACCTTTCCGCGGCCCGACATACGGCCCACTGTCGCCAGCGACCCACCACCACGTGCAGCCGTCTCTTCGATGCCTGTCGAGCCGCTAGCTCAGCCTGCCGCAGCTTCGACGCCCGCACCGCCTCTTCGATGCTGCTGGCTGCCTCGGAACGCGCCTGCCGTCAGACACACCAAAAAGTCGACGCCATTCTCATCAGTCGACACAGTCGCGCAACCATGATCGCCGGACGGAAAAAGAAAAAGTATGCGTGCTCACCTGGTGGACCTGCTGCGCCGTATCCTCCCGAATTTCCGCCATCGTGCTCATCAGCACTATAACAGTTCACACAAGAGCGCGTGACGTCAGTGGAGAAAGAAGGCCAATGAAATAAAAGGAAAAGAAGACGGGAGGGGTCTTACTGGAGACATCTTTCTCGAGAGTCTGCCGCGCAGCGATCTCTCGCGTCACAAAGTCGCTCCACTTGCGCAGCATAATGCCGTTCATCATGGACGGGATGCCTCCGCCAGCGGGTGTCGGGGCGGCACACACTCTTGTATTGGGCGTACAGGGTGGTACACCAACGATGGACTCTGCACGAAGACTCGAAGGCGCTGTCGGTGATGATGGTGTCGGTGAGGGACGGTGACGGGAGTTAGCGGCGCGGAGGGCCGACGGGACCCGGATCATTTCGCAGTGCAGCTCGATGCTCTCCAGTCGACGGTTCCGAAGCACCACCGCCTGACGGCTCCACTCGTCCGTCGTGGGCTCGGGGCTCAGCGTCCACTGCTCTGCGACGCCAAAGTGAGGGCTGAAGAAGGCAAAGCGCGACGAACCTTTTCGCTTTGCCTGCAGCATACGGCCGTCCAGCTTGAACCCCACCCACTCTCCCGCCCGCTGTACCGTCAGCTGACACGCGGGGTCGAGGAGAGCCTCAGGGCCGGCGCCTCTCGCGGCGCCCGTCGGTCCAAACTCGACCACCTTTGCGTTGGCCGCCGTCGGCTGCGCCACCAGCATTCGACCTCCCACCGACAGCGCCACCACCTCGCCAGCCGCTAAGCCTGTACCACCGCCCTCGGACGGCATGACCGCGGCGCAGCCCCTGAGTGTACGAGAGTCAGCGAAATAGTAAGCGACCCGTACCTCAGCTGGGAATGGGACGAGTAGCACAGCCGCGGTTGTCATTTAGCGGGGACGGGGGATGGAACCTGAGGGGTGGCGCAAATATGAGTGCCTTGGGGAGGAGCGGGGCGCGCAGTGAGCGCGCGCCCCGGCCCCGCCGCTTCCCCGAGCTGCGTCTGTTCTCCTTGTCGCTCTCTCCGACGAGGACGGCCGACTCTGCGGGCGAGCTGTCAATCGCGGCGGGACGGTCCCGGCAGGGGGTCACGGTGTGGGGCGCCAACCCTTCGACCCCACCGCCCCGTCGGGCGTCCATGCGGTGTGTGCGTCGCTCAGCACGGTGCAGTGCGCCTGGCTGGCGTAGTGAGTGGTGCTGTGAGCGGTGGCGTGAGCGGTCAGGCCGCTGTAGTTGGTCAACGAAAGTCAACGCGCCGCCGTGGAAGTATAGCCGACGCAACAGCAGAAAGCGGTGTGCAGCGCCCTCGCCTCCCTCCTTTTTCCTCACCTAACCCCGTGCCAGTCAGCCCCCTGTCCTTTGAGGGCTTCCTACCGCTTGACAGTCCTGTAGCCACTGCCAGCTCTGCCTATCAGAGCGAGTGTTGCTGCGCTCTCTGACTTTCCGCTGCGTTGATGGTCTGAGCCTCGTTCGGTCCCGCGTCGGTCTGGTATGACTCGAATCTAATGATGCTCGTCGCAATTTTGCTTGAAGCGAGTCAAATCATGTGTATCACTCAAGCCGCGTGTAGCGCTAGTACTACACTCCTCCACAATAGTCCGGACATGCATTATGTTAAGCATAAGCTAGTCAAGAACACGCTCCCCTCTCACCACGTCAAGCACGACGATACCCGAGTACCACCCAATTGTAGGAGAGCCGAGAAGCAAGCAGTAAGCCGCCATCCGGGGTGGTTAGACCTCAGCTTAAAGCGGGTGTTGTCGGTGGAGTTTGTCGAATTAAGCCCATAAACTCCCGAGAAATTGTCTGAACTGCACACGTCATTCTGAGCGCCACGCTTGGGCATTGCTCAAGCGCTCATACCAAGCTGCATACTTCTCTGTGTTCCACATAACCGTATTTTTGGGGGGTTTTTGGAGGGGGTTTGGAGGCGTGGGTGCCGTGTTCAATGCGCGAGGTTTGGTTTGCGGGTGTGTGAATAGAGCACGGAAGTTCACGCCGCTGGCACGGGTGATTTTTTGGAAAGCACGCGAGCAAAAACGCACATGACGCAGGTTTGGATAAACACTGCACGCTGTAAACATGCGAGGGCGATTGGCTTAGGGGAGGGGCGAGGTCCAACTTGGCCGTTAGGGACGCATCACGTTGACGGTGGTGTTTGGAATGCTTGGGTATGTGCTTGTGCCAACCACACCCGCCCCACGCGTGGCACGCGTCGGGAATTGGGCTCGGAGGTCAATAGTAATGAAGAATTAGTAAACATATATCGACAAACCCCGCATAAATCGTCTCAGGAGGTGAGCCGACTTCGATGGGTGTTGCTTGGCACTGCGGCTCAGCGGTGCCGGAATAGTTTGTAAAATAAAATAATTCATAACAAATCGATTTGTGAGAGTTTGAACTCCGGAGTAGGTGCGTTCGACGCGCATTGAAAAGATGCGTCCAACGGTACATGTTACAAAAAGTTTGGACCATATATCAGGAAGTTATGATCGCTTGAATATTGTTGCCGAAAGCGGCTTGCCCTTGGGTTGGGCGCATATCGGTGGTAAGTCTAAATACGCGATTTCTTGCGTTTCCCCCACAGCGGCCTGCCCAACACCTCCTCCCTCCGTCGCCTATGCATAATATTTGCGCGACCGTCGCATCAGCGTTCATATTGCGGCGTTGTGCGCCCGTTACTCTTTTCGTCTACCAAGCACGGCGACTGTTTGAAAGAGCGTGCCGCACGGGTGCGGGCGCGATAACCCCAAGTACACATGCCCGGCAGTGTTCGAACTCGCCCCTCGCAGTTGTCGGAGCATTCCATTTTGCGCGCAAAAGCATTGCCTGGGATTTCAGGATATTTGTCAATAAAATCGACGCATGATTGCATTTTCTACTTGCGCAGGTGCGAAATCTTGTCCGGACTTTTGTGGAGGAGTGTAGTACCAGTACTGCGCCGAGACTGTCGTGTTTTTCATTTTTTATTTTTTTTTGTGCTTCCGGAGTATGGGACTGGCAGGTAAGTCTGCACCAGCACCGGCACCGGAGACGGTCGTAGCGACTAGCGACTAGTACGCATGTACATTTCCCGCTGGTACCAGTACATATACCTGTATGACTTGCGTTTTGTGATGAGAGGATATCTGAGGGGGTGGGTGGGTGGGTGGGTGGGTGGGAGGTAGCACATGCTTGCCAAATGCGGGGCGTAAGATAGAGGCGGAACGGTTTGGGGGCGGGGGTCGGTGATTGTTAGTTGGGAAAGGGATATGTGTGTCGTAGGTTAGTTCGAGGGTATTGTGAAGTGTTGTGAAAGTTGATGAGTGTGAGGGAAGGTTCGTTGGTCATACATGGAGAGAGTGTTGGCAATGAGGTAGATGACGACCTTCCACTTGGTGCCGAAGGGGGAGGGTGTGCGGATTCAAGTGAATTGGTTTGGGGGGAGGAAGGCAGCGACGTCGTTGGGTAGGGTGTAGAGGCGGTGAGTGTACGGCGAGTTGATGCATTTGGCGTGGCATTATTAGTTACGGCGTGTGTTAATTCCCATCCAAGGAGGACGCAAAGTGGGGCGCCGGGGAAATGAGGTGAGGTAATGGGGGCACTCGTGTTGATGTATTCTATTATGGCGCAACACATGCATTCGTGGTCCTCCGCCGTCTATTTTACCTACCCTCCAATTTGCGGCGGGTAGGATATGGGCGGAAGAGACGGTAGGGGTGTTAAATGCGTGGCTTGGCGAGGGTGGTGATCGCGTGGCCGTACGTATGCAAAGTCCTCCGCCGTCTATTTTACTTATACGATCGCGCTTTGTCCTTCCGTACCCTCCACCGGTGATTTATGCTATTAGGGGGCCGCATGTACGAGCACTGCGCCGTTGCGATAACCCTTGGTACACTGCCTAAGGCAGCATTTCGATAACTGGAAACATACTAGAGGAGGTGTCGAACACGCGGATCAAGTCGCCGCCACGCAAAAGATGTTGGGTACGGAAATATTTATTCGAAAACCCTCCGTGCGGGGTTTTTCCAACGGCAGACGATCTTTGGATCTCCGCCGCCATACCGTGTCGCTTATCCGGCTGCGACCCTCCACCGGCATGCGTAGCTTCTCCCTTCGCCCAAAGGGAGACTAGAGTCTCACAAGGCTCGTCGGTTGCCATCGAGCGAATAACTTGATTGGACACTAAGAGAATGACCATCTAAACTGTGCTCATGCCTTTAACGTCAACATCGACACCGCAAATACGAGAAGATCCCGAAGGTAGATAAACGTCACGAAGTCGTCGCGAAACGCTGTCAAGTTTATCGAGCAAGCTGCGTCTACCACCCAAAATTGTAAGAGGTCACGACCGGGGGCTGTTGTAAGTAATACCTTTAAGTTATTAGTTGCAGATAGCTATTGTAAGCTATTCTAGATATGATTAGTACATGCCTAGATCGGACATACCGATAACATGTTTGATTCGGTACAAAGCTGTCGCTAGGCTACAACTCTCTCACTTATGTTGTCCCGACACCACGCCTCGGGCTGGTTGTCTCTGTGACTTTCCGTTTTGCGTGACTGTGACTCTACTACGCGTGCGTTAGTTACTTTCCATACTGATCGTGTGTGCACGGTTTAACTGGTTATGGGCCCCCGCCTCACGTCACTCACGCGCGACAATCTGGTTTGGCGAGCTATGATCGCTACCTCTCCCGCATAAGGCAAGTTTATATAGCAACGTAGTACTTTTACCTTGTAGTCGGCGTTATCGCCAGTATAAACTGCGCTTAAAAATCCACCTCCCACCTACCTAAGTCAGCTGCTCGCGGACGTCAGCCAACCACCCACACCGACGCACTCGTCGTGTGAGGACAAGGTGCACACAGGTCCAAGCTCGAGAAGCGGGGGGGGGGGGGGGGGGGGGGGGGGGGGGCGCACTATCGGGTGAATACGCATAAACATGGTGCACGACAACTATAGTTAACTCAAATATATATTTTTTACCTAGCGACTCGGCTGCCAACGCAGCGCTCCACCTGACCTGGCCGTGGCCTCGAATTGTGCCGCACACTTGGTGGAGGATACAGAAAAGGTACTTTGAGACACCCCGAGGCTACATGCCGAGGGGTCGGCGGGCATCATGCCGTCTCTCTGAAACCGATGTTAGGCACAAGTCCGGCTAGCTGTTCTTACCGTTGCTTTTCGTCTTGTTTGTTCCGTCGTCTGCCGCGATGGCACCAAAAACTCGTTCGGCCGACTCTCCTTCTATTACACGTGCTGATTCCCTTGACCCCAGCTCTCAAGAGAGCTCGCTCGTTCATGCTCTTGATACACTCGCCGTCGTTCTTGAGCAAATGGCGCTTATTAACGCTCGTCTAGACGCACGGACGGCCACCGCCGCAGATGCCGCTGCAGCACCTTTGCCGACCCCCCTGTCGCGCAGCCCCGTCGCGATGCGCGACACGACCCACCACGTCACGAGCAGATCGAGGACCTCCCACCACCTCCACCATACCCCCCAGCCGGATATGCCCTTCCAACCCACGAACCGCTCTTCCCGGAGGCACCGCCGTATCGCGCACCCACCTCCCGTGGCCACCCGCACCCGTACGGCCCGCCGACTGCAATGCCCGCTCGCTCTCCCTTTCCAGGTAGACCGCCTCCTCCCTTTCATGGCCGACTTCCCCTCCCGCCGAGCGTGGTGCTCACACTAGCCGTGGCGGCCGTCCCCCCACCATTGACCCGGTCGTCATCGGCCGCGCTGTCCATGAAGCCACATGCTTTGATAAGGACGCGCTCAACCGGTCCATGAAGATGTCGGTCCCCACCATGGGGCCCAACACGGACTTCAAGCAGTGGAAGAGGAACTTCCCTAACTTCCTCTCTCTCAAAGCAGCTTACCTCATCCCCAGCTAGCCATCCGCGAGTCGGGCGCTTGGCTCGATGAGCATGCGCAGCACTACCCCTACACAATGCTGCTCCACGCCGCTAGCGCCAATCAGCGCGCGGACCAGGCAATGAAGTGTGTCTCGTCCGCACGCCAGGACTGCGCCACTGCAGCTTGGGATATCTTGTGCGAACGCCTAGACTGCCGGTCCTTCGCTCGCTCTCTCTCGCTGCTAGATAACCTCATGCTCCGGCAGCGCCATGGCTAGTCACTTACTGACTATATCCACTTCATGCGGAAGACGTTCGATGCCTACAACTAGACATGTCAAATGATTGATGGATCCGCGGCCATACACCCCCACAACCTCGGCCTCCTCATGATGCGTGGCATTTCTAGCACCGGCCCTTTCGGTCAGGCCAAGCAATGTGTCATTAACGATTTCGACACTGACTACCTCATGTCCGCTGATGAGGTTATGGCCAACATCCTCCACTCGGCACACAACATGGACGAGGAAACCAGTGCTCAGGGCGCGCCGGTCCCCGACGCATCACCCCCTCCCATCTCTGCGTTTGTCGTTGTTGGTCGCGGTTCACACGGCGGCCGAGGACACACCCCGCGTGGTCCTCGTGGTGGTCGTGGCCTCCCTAACAAGTGCAACGCCTGTGGCAGCATGGACCACATAATGTCCTCATGCAATGCACATGATGACGCCCTTCTGAGGTGGACTCTTGCCAAACGCAAGATGATCATCCAAAAGTACGGCACCCCAAGTGGCCCTGCCATTGCGCACGCAGCCTTGCTGAGCGCTGTCACCGCCGCCGACGATCCTCGCGGTCTACCCACTCTCGAGGACCGCACTGATGAATACGACGACACCGAGGTGAGTGTTCCTTTCATCTCTGTCGCTTTCTCCTCTTCCCTCACACCGGGTCGTGACCTTTGTTAGCACTAGCATCCCGTTGCCTAGTGTTTATGTACAAGGTAGCTATTTGTCATCCTAGTACTTATTGTTGTGCTATTAGCGGTACTCTATTCCCTATTAGTGGCGGTCGGCCGGCCATGCCGGTGCCTTCGCCGGCCGCCATCTCTCTCCTCACACTTCTCTAGTCACCACAGCCGGCCCCCTTGTGGGGCCGGCACGACCTCCGTGTACCTGTCCGTACCCGATTCCGATAGGTTATGGGCCCTCCACCAAGTTACACTAGAGAAGAGCGTGTGTAAAGCGCTCGGCGCCACGCTAGTCCTACCTACTGCAAAGTAAAAAATAGTAGAGCGTGTGTAAAGCGCTCGGCGTCACGCTAGTAATTCATCGTCCAACCGACACCACGCTTCGCCTTCGAGCTGGTTGTCCGCGACTGTCCTACCATCTCCCACGTAAAAAGGAGAAGAGCGCGTGTAAAGCACCCGGCACCACGCTCGCCCCACCCAACTTCTAGTCTTACCTAGCCTTCAGCCTACCGATGCTCTCGACCGGATCTAGTTTTTTAAGACCGACCCGCGAAAATTCGGCCCGTGCGTACTTTAGTTAGTACTTTTATTGTTTTTCCCCGAGGCAACGCCGCAACGCTCACCTAACTTAGCGAGGAGCTTAACTTTCCCACGGCGAAAGGGGGGAGTCAACAGGTGCGCCCGTCTATATTTTTGTGTGCCTACATGCTCCTAACGGCCTTGTTGGCTTTGCTTCTTCCTCGCCGGTCGCTCTCATGCGTCGGCTAATTCGCCCGTGGACAGTTTTTCCCGCTACATGTCGGAATAGTACATTACGCAGTACATTTGGAACCCCTTCTTATCGGTAACTCGCCGGTAGCGGCACGTTCATGTGAGTGCATGTCGCTACACCTACCCGGCCTGAGACACACGCTACAAGCACTATATCTTCGACCAAGATGGCACCTTCCTCGACGCAAGCTAGGACGACGTCAAGACCTTGGCTACCTTGAGGGGGGTATTAGCACTAGCATCCCGTTGCCTAGTGTCTATGTACAAGGTAGCTATTTGTCATCCTAGAACTTAGTGTTGTGCTATTAGCGGTACTCTATTCCCTATTAGTGGCGGTCGGCCGGCCCTGCCGGTGCCTTCGCCGGCCGCCTTCTCTCTCCTCACACTTCTCTAGTCACCAAAGCCGGCCCCCTTGTGGGGCCGGCACGACCTCCGTGTACCTATCCGTACCCGATTCCGACAACCTCTCCCAGTTCTTGCTCATTGATTTTGCTTGCTCGATCAACTTGACCGCGTTTCGGGGTGATTTCACTGCGTTCGCCCTCCCCTCCGCCCCCTCTCGCGTGGGTGGAGTCGGCGTCGACGTTAAAGGCAGTGGTTCAGTGCGGATTTCTGTTCGGCTGGCATCTGCCCAACTCACTCACCGCACGATCCATGCACTATATACCCCCGATCTGTCATCTCGCTCTGCTCAACGCATTGGCAGATTACTTAGTGTCAGTTGGATGCAATCCCACAGTGGCTGTGAATTTCTTTTCCCTACTGACTCTGACACTGGCCTCATGGTGGTGCCCACACGAGTGGGTGTGTTAGAGCCGTCATGCAACGGTCTCTACCTCCTACCGCACAACCCAGAGCTACCTCCAAGCCCCTCACAAGACACCGCGCGCAGCCACGGTCCCCGTGTTGCCCTCAACGCCCAGTGCGACCCCGTGATGTGGCACCGCCGGTTTGGACACCTTAATATGAAAATCCTACATGCCTAGCACACCCACGATGTCCCAACTAGCCCGGCATTAGACAGCTATGTAAAAAATGTTTATTGTGATTCATGCTTGCTCCACAAGGCCACTGCTACACCACGCCACACTACCGCTTGCGCGAAACCCTCCCGTCCCCTTCTCAACATGTCCTATGACCTATGGGGTCCTGTTAATGTACCCTCCCCGCATGGCCTCCGCTACTGCATGCTGGTCATCGACCACCACACCTATTACATGTGGGTGCGGTTCCTTAAGTGCAAGGACGACGCATTCTCCGAGCTAGAAACCATCTTGCTGGACATTCAACACTTACATGCACGCCACCACGCCCACTCCGGCGCGTTCGCACTAAGGCTAGGGATCGATGGTATCGTCGATATTTTACAAGCGCATTTCGCTGGGATTTCGGGTACATTTCGCATTCGGGGTCTCCGAAACCACCACGAAATACGTCGATATAGTCCGGATGATATCATCGATCCCTAGCCTTAGTTCGCACCAGTCATAAAATTCGACTCGGACTATGTATTCGAAGCTATTGTCACACGCCAAATGTGTGCCCGCCTTGGCGTTGGGGTATAGTTTTGTGCCCCCTATGCCCACCACATGCTCGGCAAGGCCGAACGCCCGTGGCGTACTATCCGAGACAACGCTTCTGCAATGCTCCACAGCATGGCCGTCCCCAATTCAATGTGGTCGTGCAGTGTCAACACAATTGCGTGCCTCCGCAACCGCACGTAAAATCGCTCGGTCGGCCTCAATGGTGGCATTCCTCTCACGCTCCTTACATCGTCGGTGCCTGACGCATCGAAGTTCCGCGTCTTCGGGTGCACTGTCTTCGTCAAAGTGCCCGACAAGCTGCGTCGGAAACTCGTGAAAAAGCGTTTCGCGGCGTCATGGTTGGCTATTCGCTTGACGCCCCATGGTGCCGTGTGTACAACCCGGAAACTCGCCGTATCACCACCTCCGTCCATGTTGTCTTTCAGGAAAACACCCCGGGTTTCGGCACGCGTCTTCCTATCGACTCGACCATCACGGACTGTTCGCATGACGAGTCTCCACATGACATTTCCCCCCTTTCCCACCCTATCGACACCGTCCACGACCCCCAACCCACCCGTACAGTCCCTCGCCAAGCTCGACTCCGGTCTCATCCCATTCGCTTCGGCGAACTTGTTGCCCACATGTCCGACTACCCGCCGACACTTGTTACGGCGTGTTGTGACCCGGAACATGGTAAAGCCAAAGAGGATATCGTCGAGCAACCCCACGTGCCCGACCTTATCACTAGCCCCCCACACACACATGCCGGCACATCACTTACTGCCGTCGCTCTCCTTTCCGCGCGAGACTGTGTGGAACCCAAATCGTACCGGGCTGCGTTGGACAGCGCCCATGCCCCTCACTGGCAAGCCGCTATGCAGCAGGAATATTCCTCCCTCATAGACAACGGCACGTGGGAACTCGTCGACCTTCCCCCCGATCGCGTGGTCGTTAACATTTTGAAATTTGAAATTTGAGACTGTTTACAATAATACATGTAAAAGCCGGTTGCTGTCTCTGGGCCCCCCCTTGTGCTACGCCTAACTGGACTTAGAAGCGTGAAGTAGACCGTGAACCACTAATCCCAACCTCTCCAATGGCAGTGACGATACCGTCTAAAACATACCCATAAACAAGTACTGTCTGTATACAAGTATGAAATATAAAATGTCGCTAGTCTCCACGATACGCGGCCCGCTCCAGCCGCTGCGGGGTCGCTGATCAGCAAGGTTGTTCACCTTGAGCTGGTCGAGGCGGACCTGCTTGACCTCGGCTCCTGTGCGACTCCGGTCGTGCCAGAGATAGGGGAAAAGCAGGTGAAAAACGCCCCTCGCATAGGTCGTAGTCGGTCCCGCCTCGATCCGTGCTCAACCCCGCCCGAGGTATTAGCTGCTCCTCCCTACGCAGCTCGCCACCTAGCCGAGTCTTCTCTCCTCCTTCGGGGGTTGAGAAGAGAAAATAACTAGGCTGCAGACGGTGTCCGGCTGGCTCTCCTGCCCCCGAGCCAGATTTTCTCATGTCCCTTGTCCTTTTTCCGTCTGTTTCCAACACCTATTTGATCGCGATGTGGCCGTCCTTACCCACTCCCGGTGGTTTACGTTGTTAGGGGGTCGCATTTATGAGCACTGTGTCGTTACGATAACCCTGGGCACACTGCCTGAGGCAGCCTATCGATAATCGGGTACCGACTAGGGAAGGGGTTGGAAGAACATAGGGATCGAGTCGCCGGTCCTCAAAAGATGGTGGGTACGGGAGTTTTTCCAAAAACCCCCCGTACCGGGCTTTTCCGGCGGCGGGTGATCCTAAGGACCGCCGCCGCCAGACCGTGCCGTTCCTCCGGCTGCGACCCACCTCCGTCATGCGTAGCATCAGGCCTCGCCCTCAGGGGAGACCTAAGGCTCTCGCAGGGCTGGCGACTGCTAGCGAGCGCCGTGCCCTAGCGCTGCTTCCGAGCTGTCCGCCGCCAACTCCAACACCCTCGTCCCTCCGCTAATCCGTCCGTACCCTTCTTCGCCAAAAAATATTTCGCAAACGCCGCTCCCGCCCCATCGTCGGGAGAGAATCTGCGAGTATTTAGTCGCGGAAACGACATATCGGACTGGCCGAGCGGGGGATCCATGTGCCGGTGTACGGATATTATGTTTTTCCAAAACCCTCCGTATAGGGCTTCCCGACAGCTGCTGATCCCGCGGATCGCAGCTGTCGGTACCTCGTTCAGCCCCCTACCGTGCCATGCATGGCACGGCTACATGGTTACCAGCGCCCGCCGCGTGGAGGTAGAGGTAGGTGCCGACGGGCCTGCGAGCGCACCCCTCTCCGGGGCCGCCGCCGCTGCGCCGCCGGCGGGCGCGTGGTCGTTAACAACATGTGGATCTACAAAGTCAAGTCCGACACCGCTGGCGATGTCTCCCGCTTCAAAGCACGGTTCATCGCCAAAGGGTGCAGCCAACGCGCTAGCCTCGACTACACGGAGACGTTCTCCCATGTCTTCCGCATGGCCAACCTGCGCCTCTCCTTGCCATCGCAGCCGCCCGCGACCTTGAGCTCTATCAATTGACATCGACACTGCGTTTCTCTACGCCCCTATTAAGGAGGACGTGTACATCCGCCAACCCATGCGCTTCAGTGATGGCACGTCCAAAGTGTGTCATCTCAAGTGCTGTCTCTACGGCCTTAAGCAGTCCCCTCGCGAGCTCAACATGTTGCTCCGTGCGTGGCTCGTCGACCACGGGTGGCAACAATGCGTCTCCGACCCGTGCATCTACATCCTCCGCACCGGTCACGTATTCGCCATGATCGCACTGTACGTGGGCGACATTCCCGCAGCATGTAACGATGCCACATGGCTTGCGCCATTCAAGGCTCAGCTTGGTGCACGGTTCAAAATTAAGGACCTGGGCGACCTCTCCTAACTCCTCGGCATGCACATCACACGCGATCGCTCTGCCCTTACCATCTCACTCGACCAATCCAAATACTTGCGCGACATCCTCACCAAGTACGGCATGACCGACGCTAAGCCATCGTCCCTCCCTATGGACCCCGACTTCCTCGCCGGACTCGCGCACATGACGTCACCCCCTCTCACCGGGTTGGCCAAGGACGTCTACCAAAGTCTCATGGGCAGTCTCCAGTACGCGGCCGTATGCACGCGTCCCGATGTCTCCACGGCGTTGAGCATCCTCGGCTCCGCCCAAGCATCCCCCACGGACGCACACATGCATGCCCTAAAGAAGGTCCTTCGATACCTATTTGGCACCATGGACATGCGCGTGACGTTGGGGGGGGCACGAACCACAGTCTCCAACTCACATGCTTTGCCGACGCTGACTGGGCAAACGACAGCAGCACCCGCAAGTCTCGTTCGGGGTATCTCTTCTCTCTCGGACGCAGGCCCATTAGCTACAAGTCCAAACAACATACTTGTGTGGCCCAATCCACTTGTGAAGCCGAGTACTACTCTGCGGCTGACGCCACCAAGGAGGGACTCCACCTCCGCCAACCCAAGGGGGAGATCTTCAACGCCCCCATCACCGAAACCACCACTATCTGGGAGGACATCCAAAGCGCCATCGCGTACTCCCAGAATGCCTTGGTCAGCGAAAAGACCAAACACATCGGTCTAAATGTGGCACTTCCTCAAGGACCATGTGGAGCAGGGAACCATCAAGTTGAGGTACCACCCCACTGACCAAATGGTGGCCGAAATGTTCACCAAGCCTCTCCCATGACCTGCGATGACAAGAAACCGAAGTGCAATCCTTGGAGGAGAAGACCCAATGCAACGCTTCATCCCGTAGCTACCTTCAGGGGGAATGTTGTAAGTAATACCTTCTATTTATTAGTTGCAAATAGCTATTGTAAGCTATTCTAGATATGACTAGTACATGTCTAGATCGGACATACCGATAACCTGTTTGATTCGGTACAGAGATGTCGCTAGGCTACAACTCTCTCACTTATGTTGTCCCGACACCACGCCTCGGGCTGGTTGTCTCCGTGACTGTCCCTTTTGCGTGACTGTTACTGTAACTACTTGTAGGTTGGTTACCTTCTATACTGATCGTGTGTGCACAGTGTAACATGGGCAAGTGAAGAAGACAACGCAACGGAGCTGAACGGGACACTCGCCTTTGTGTCATCACACTCATCGGTGCACTCTTCCATAGTGGGCATGTCGAGAGAAGCATGCACTTGTGAGTCGTCATGAGACATGTCACTCAGCTCGGCAACATGCGTAGAGGCAGTGCCGCTGGGGGTGCCATACTTACGGACGATTAGCTTGCGCTTGGTCCGGGTCCACTTCAGGAGTGCGTCATCCGAGGTCGTGCACGACGACATGATATGTTCCAAACTGCCACAACCACTGCACTTTTTGGGTAGGTCAAGTCCGCCGCAGCCGCCACGGTTGTTGTGGCTACGGCCACCGTGTAACCCACGGCCAGCAGCGACAAGCGCAGAGATCGGGGGGGGGCATGACCTCTCGGACTGTCATGTCAATGCCCAGGAGTTCCTCCTCCATGTTCTCGGCTAGGTGGAGGATGTTGGCCATCACCTCGTGGGCAGACATGAGGTAGGTCGTGTCGAAGGCATGAATGACACAATGTTTTGCATGTCATGGACCGGTGCTCGAAATGCCACGCAATATGAGGAGTCCCAAGTGGTGAGGGTGGATGGCGGTTGAGCCATCAATCATCTAACAGATCTTGTTGCAGTCATCGAAAGTATGGCGTTTGAAGTGGATGTATTCAGTGAGTGGCTCGCCGGGGCGCTGCCGCATCATAAGGTTGTCCAACATGGACATGGAGCGTGCGAACGAACGGCCATCTGAGTGCTCACACATGATGTCCCTAGCACTTGTAGCCCAATCAAGGCGAACAGCTGAGACGCACTTGACCGCCTAGTCAGCGCGCTTGTTCTCGCTAGAAGCGTGCAATATTAGTGCGTACGCTATTTTTGCGCTACTTTGTCCAGCCAAACGCCTAATTCCCGGATGGCGATAAGGCTAGGGATCGATGGTATCGTCGATATTGTACAAGGACATTTCGCCACGATTTCTTGTACATTTCGCATTCGGGGTCTCCGAAGACACCACGAAATACGTCGATATAGTCCGGATGATATCATCGACCCCTAGCCTTAGATGGCGATCTGTGGGATTAGGTACGCTGCCTTGAGGGTCATGAAGGTGACGAAATTCCTCTTCCATTGTTTGAAGTCGGTGTTCGGTCCCATGGTGGGGACATACATCTTCATGGATCGTTTCATGGACTCCTTGTCGAAGTCGGAAGCTTCGCAAACTGCACGGCCGATGACCACCGGGTCAATGGTAGGGCGACGGCCCCCGCGCCCAATGTTGACGCCACGATGAGAGGGAGAAAAGCGTTGTACACCGAGAAAGTGATTCTAGCCACCTCGCACCGGGGAATGACCATATTGCGGCAGAGGCCTATTGTATATGAACGGCCAGCCACTAGGTGGGTGGTGCTTGTAGGGTTGGCCAACAATGAAAGGTGATGCGGGAGCGGGGTCGTGGTGCCCGAAGCGCGGGTGTGGTGGTGGGTGGGGGTATCTAGACTAGAGTGGTTGCATGAACGTGACGCGGGGTGTCGCGTTGTGCGTCACGGTGGCGATGAGGAGCAGTCTCAGTCACATGTGCGTATAGGCGGACGTTGACAATCGCCATTTGCTCAAGAAGGGGGGCGATCGCATCAAGGAGTGGATCGAGGGAGCTTTGTTGGGAGCTTTGGTCCTCATGGTCGGCGGGGGGTCGACGGGGGGTTCCGCCGAACGAGGTTTTAGCGTCATGGGGCAAGACGGCGGAGACAAATGGAGAAACCCCCCCGTACCGAGTTTTTCGGCGGCGGGTGATCCTAAGGACCGCCGCCGCCAGACCGTGCCGTTCCTCCGGCTGCGACCCACCTCCGTCCTGCGTAGCATCAGGCCTTGCCCCTAGAGGAGACTTAAGGCTCTCGCAGGGCTGGCGACTGCTAGCGAGCGCCGTGCCCTAGCTTTGCTTCCCAGCTGTCCGCCGCGAACTCCAACACCCTCGTCCCTCCGCCGATCCGTCCGTACCCTTCTTCGCCAAAAAATATTTCGCAAAACGCCGCCCCCGCCCCATCGTCGGGAGAGAATCTGCGAGTATTTAGTCGCGGAAAAGACATATCGGACTGGCCGAGCGGGGGATCCATGTGCCGGTGTACGGATATTATGTTTTTCCAAAACCCTCCGTACCGGGGTTCCCGACAACTGCTGATCCCGCGAATCGTAGCTGTCGGTACCTCGTTTAGCCCCCTACCGTGCCAGTCATGGCACGGCTACATGGTTACTAGCGCCCACCGCGTGGAGGTAGAGGTAGGTGCCGACGGGCCTGCGAGCGCACCCCTCTCCGGGGCCGCCGCCGCTGCGCCGCCGGCGGGCGCCTCCATGCTGTCCACACATGGAGAGTGCGCATGTGTGGGTGGCTAGTAGTAGAACTCGAGCTCTAACTAAGGTGGGTTGTTGGGGGTGTTTTAAAACGCAGTTCATGCTGGGGGTAACGCCGACTACATTTGTTAAGTACTATCTATCTAGGAGAGCTTGCCTTCCGCTTGAGAATCGTATCTCGCCAAAAAAAGTTGGTCGCGTGTGAGTGACTTGAGGGGGGGGCTCATAACATGTTGAATCATGCAGACAAGTTCAGTATGGAAGGTAATTAATGTACACTTAGTTAAAGTCACAGTCACACACAAGGACAGTCGCAGAGACAACCAGCCCGAGGCTTTGTGTCAGGACAAAGGAAGTGAAGAGATGCTGCCTAGCGACAGCTATGTATCCAAACATACCGTGCACCGGTGTCCATGGTCTAGACATGTAATAAGCATATCTAGAATAGCTTACAATAGCTATACGCAACTAATAGCTAGAGAGTATTCCTTAAATCAGAGGAGCCATAGCCGGGAGTTATCTGCGACTATGGTTTCCCTTCCTTCTCCGAAGGGAAGGGGAAGCCTATGCTAGGAGGACAACTTCGACGGGAGGAGCGGCTATTATCTCGGACG
Organism: Tetraselmis chui; assembly: GCA_026401115.1. NCBI lineage: Eukaryota > Viridiplantae > Chlorophyta > Chlorodendrophyceae > Chlorodendrales > Chlorodendraceae > Tetraselmis > Tetraselmis chui. The sequence goes on from JAPMLY010000131.1 coordinate 290,429, forward strand.
AGGGTGTGAGTGGATCGAGTCGGGGCCTTCGACTACCTTTCCGAGGGCATTCTTTGCATTCCTTTCCCTCCCATCTCCGACACGACCGGAGTCGCACATGAGCCTAGGCATGCCCGACTCAACTCGTACATGCTGACCAAATGAACTAATAAGCGCTCTCGAGCGGCGGAAGCGGGCCGCGCATCGTGGAGATTAGCGACACAATTTATTTTCATTTGTATAGTTATAGCGCTATATATTGGCTTGCATAATTGATATTATGTTCTTATCGTCGCTGATAAGGAGTCCCCCGGCATAAAACCCTATTCATAAGACCTAGATTATAGTATTGGGAAGGCCTTGAGATAGCAGCCGATCTATCGGTATTTTTTGTGAAGACAAATCATGGAATCACGTTCAAAGCCGTCGATAGCGCCACAATTTATCCGAGGAGACCAACTGTCACTACCTAAACATTGCCTCTTCTTACGAGGACATTAGAACCGAAAGCTACGTGATCGAGAACTTGGTACATTTATCATCGAAGAGCATACTACGAAACGCAATTACACATTGAAAATCCAAACTATTATACGCTTAAATCCGGCGTTTCACGTGAACAATCTGCGACTTTGCTATACAACTTCGATATGACCACTTGAGACAACGACGAGGAGTTTGACGTCTCGCACATCTTTGCTCGTTACATTTGACATGTCAATGCACGGCAGTGGGAGTATTTATAGTTCATGGCAAGCCTCTTTGATGAGAGAATCCCGCCTATCTCGCATCGGCAGAGCCGATGTCCATCGTACGACAACGGTGTATGTGTTTTTGGAAACACCCAACGTGACAAGAGTTTGCAAAGATTAAGGCGTACCTTCATGTACGCTTTTCCAGTGCGTTGATGCGTTCCCTAGTCTTGGTTAAGTTTCAAGACTGGATATCAAGATCTATATCGGTCGGGGGGGGGGGGGGGGGGGGGGGGGTAAACCTTCCGGTCGGCGTCCCATTTGTATTGAGGGGGGATACGAGTGTGACGATCACCGTCCTATCGCAGTCCGTTCCATGATATTGTAAAGATATTTGTTACTTTACTTACCGTACTTTTCCACGGGAGTAGTAGTGTATTACCAGTTACACCTGCCATTGTTAATCTCGAGGACATTGTTCGTTGTATTGTTCTACTTGTGCATCATGGCACGTACAATACGCACAGTTAGTTAGGCATGCCGCAAGACGCAATCGTACGTTTTCTCGATGCAAGCTAGCTACGCAACATGGAATACGGGTGGCCGCTACGCAAGAACCCTAGCTGAGGCAGCGACAAGCATGCGAGGACGGGCGGGAGCTAACTAGCTAGGTCTAGTTGGGCTTGGTGCAATGGAGGGAGGAAAATTTTCTCCTTCTTATTTCAGTTACATTGACTGCAACATCTTCATCGTTTCCCTCGTTTTGCACACCCCCGCATGCATAATTGATTTCTGATAGCGCCTCCACCACCACTCCCCTCCACCACACCACCAAACATAGCGAACTCTTCGCCACAGCCAAACGAAGTGGACCAGATTCCACCTCCCATGGCTGACACCCCTCCCTTACATTCACCCATTTCACACACAAAATGGAATTCATGTGGAACGTACACAAAACCCGCCTCTTCTCCTTGAACAAAAGACTCTGTCGAAAAATACCCTGTAAATGTCCTAAAAACATTAAAACCCCTTCAACTTAATGTACGCCTACCGGCCGGTTTACGCGTCAAATCCGCCGTCCGATGCCATACAACCCCTCGTACAGCCAACTAAAGTTTTAGGGTTTCAAAATCTGCCACATTCGCGCGGGGCTAGCAATCCTTGGACAGGGGGTACCCGCACACCCGCTCCGTCAATACGCTCACCAATCAGCGCTTTATATTTCGTCTATTCACTACGGCGTTGCCCATTTCATACCCCATGATGGCATGGTGCCGTGCAATTTGCCGCATCCCAAATAAAGGCCCGTGCTAGGGTACTTTGAAAGCTCCCCGCCATGTCTCACGCCCGGCGATGCACAAGCTTCAAAGGCAAGCGATCCGCACGCTAGGATGCTTACACTCTAACCCAGCCGCCCCTCAAACCCAATAGGTCCCTAGCCCGTGCTCCTTGGTTGTATTTTCGGGCACGTGGTAAGAAAACCTAGTGCACACGACATGCCAATCTCGATATCGCCGCTTTGTAGACGGCCGGGCGCGACACACTCGGCGGATACTCGTGCAATTGTGCACACATGATGAGAGCACAGTGTCGAGTAGTCTCCCGGCTTGTCGCGACACTACGTGTACCGAGCCACGCATAGAGGCGTGCATAACCTGCACATGCACGAATTTCGGCCTGCAAAATATGGGCCACTAATCCACTATTGTGTGCCCGCAATATTCGGAGCGTGCCGATTGAGGTGCTCACGTCATTGAACAACGCGCCGTGGTGTGTTGCTCGAAAGTCATTACTCTACCCCCCAATCGAGTTGCATGGCCATCGCGGCTATGCGTGGCGGGTAATTAAATGCGTGCCGCCAGTAACGGACTTTAGGGGAAGAGTGTATGGGAGTGACAAAGCGCGTAGATCAACAGCCGAGGGGGGAGGAAGAGCCGAGCAAGGTGAAATCGCTACCCATAGACCCAAACCATGACGACTTCCAGCCGGTAGACGGCTCTTTGCGAGACGAAAAAGGTCCGTCTTGCCATTCTCCTCCGTGGGTGGAACCGTTTCTGAAATAGGAACTTCCAAGTTCGTCACGTATTGTTAAAACCTCTGGGCAGTATCCGGTATCATCCGGGATATTCTATCTATATTCGGGACGACTTTTGATTAACAATAGGAACTTCCGCCTTAGCGATTTCAAAATGCTCGGCTCTTTCTCCCACCCTAGGCCGTTGATATACGAGCTTTATCCCTCCTTTGCACCGCAAAGAGGCGCAGTCCTGCCTCCCTAGCATGGACCGAGTAAAGCGCATTTGCCCACCATTTCATCTATTCGTGTTTGCACCCCGAGTCTTTGCAAGCCGCGTGATGATCTCGCCGGTCAGCTTCGAGGGATGCTTGTCAAAGTTGTTGCCCTCCCCCCCCCCTCCCGACCGCTGAGCTAGCCACCAACACTCCCGTTACATACGCCGCCCAAGATCGCTGCCAATTTCATTTGCTACCAACTTTATGCACGCGCATGAGGGATTTAAGGCTAGGGATCAAGTGAATTTTGTCGATGTTGATGGTAATGATATCTTGAAACGTCAATGTTGATGGTAATTATACCTTAGATTGTCGATGTTGATGGTGTTGATATTTTGGGATGTTGACATCGATGGTAATTTATGCCGATATTATCGCCGATGTATCGATATTTGGGACGATATATCGATACATCGGGCTTGATAATCGACATTTTCCAATTGTTTTGATAATTTATGGCATAGATACTAGCACTACTGCCATCGTGTCGATGTCGATGTCGTACTCTTTCACATCGATAGCTCAATCAACGGGTGATGATAATAATATCGACGATGTGTCGATGGCTGATCCCTAGCCTTAGAGGGATTGCACTAGCGGGTATTGCAAGTGCAGACCCGGAAGCACGAATCAAAGAAAAAAAAAATATAATAGTCAAGGGGCGTGTTTTTATATTTTGGTTGCTAGCGCGATCGTGCCGTTACCCGTCTAGAGAGACGCCCCCTAGGAAGCTATTGCGATAGCCGGATGTGTGGGCCCCGTCGCACTTCCGCTTCCCGTCAAAAAGAAACGCTAGGGATTGCTCACGGTGTGCCCGCCAGTCGCGTTGCGTCCCGTATCCGCAGCCGTACAATCCTCGAGTTGTGCATGCCGCATTGCCGACCGCGCGCCTCGCCAAGGAGAGTGATCCTTGCATGAAAACACAATATAGTTTACTAATGTACCCATGGTATTGTTTATTTCAAAGTTGCGTGCGGGATTGCGTGTGGCATCGTGGCGCGTTGCCCATCCGGACAGCCCCTATGCCACTAAGTGCCGCGTGTCGCTCAACAACGGCATGATCGTCGCGTGTTGATGCTCGCATATTATGGAATTGTCGTGTACGGTTCATCGTCCGTGGTACGGTTTTGGCCGAGAAATGATAAGCACTCCGTCCAACGGCCGCGCTCTTCCTCCAAAAACTCAATTTGAAAATTGAAAATGGTTTACAACAATACCGAGTTAACGGATGTTGTCTCTCGGCGCCCCCTAATCGAACCTAGTAAAGGTATTTTGCGATGCTAGAATGGGTTTATCACGCCGTGAACCACTATTCCCAACCTCGCCAATGGCAGTAGCAACACCGTCAAATTCATGCACGTAAACAATGATTATAAACTAGTATGAAAAAGTAATTTGTCGCTGGTCCCCATGATGCGCGGCCTGTTCTAGCCGCTTCGTGGGCTCAGATTAGCCAAGCTGGTCAGCATGTGATCGACGCGACGGGCCTACTTGACCTTTGCTCCTGCGCGTCTCTAGTCGTGCCTTAGTTGGGGGGGGGGGGGGGGGGGGAAGCAAACGAAAAAAACCCTCGTAACGGTCGTCGACGGTCCCGTCCCGATCCACGCGCAACCTCGTCCGAGATAATCGTTGCTCCTCCCGTCGCAGCTCGCCTCCTAGGCTAGACCTCCCTTCCCCGCCGAGTGTTGCGGAGAAAGGGAGTCCACATATGCAAACGGTGTCTAGTTGGCGCTCCTGCCTCCGATTTTCTCTTGTCCCCGGTCCGTCTCCGTCTCTTTCCAACACCCGTTTGATCGTGCGGAATCCGTTCGTACCCCCCCCCCCCGTGGTTTACGCAGTCGAGGGGCCGCCTTTATAAGCAGAGTGCCGCTGCGATAACCCTAGGTGCCCTACCTTAGGCATCTGTCGATAACCGGGTACCGATTGGGGGAGGGTTCGGTCGAACATATGGATCGAGTCGTCGCTCCACAACAAATGTTGGGTACGGAAATATTTACTCGACAACTCTCCGTACCGGGTTTTCCGGCGGCGTTCGATCCAATGGACCTCCGCCGCCAGACCTTGTCGCTCCTCAGGCTGCGATCCTCCCCCGGCATGCGTAGCTTCTCACCTTGCCCCTAAGGGAGAATCGAGACTCATAGGGATGGTTGTATGGTAGAGAAGGCCTTACCTTGGCGCTGCTTCCCGGTTGTCCGCCGCTAGCTACAACGCCCGCCGCCAACACAGATCCGCCCTTACCCTCCTCGCCGCCCAAAAACTCATCAAGTACATGTCCCACCCGTGGACGGGAGAGTATTCGTGGATTATCTAGCCTCGAAAAGGATATCATACTAGCTGAGCGTGAGATCTTGACGCTAGTGCATATATAATATTTTGAGAAGCCCCCCATACTGAGGCCTCCCGAAAGCTGCTGATCCGCAGATCGTAGCCGCCGGATTTCACCCCGCCTAGCCCCCAACCGTGCCAAGCATGGCACGGCTATAGGGTTACTAGCGCCCACCACGAGGAGGCGGTGGGCGTGAGTGCCGACGGGCCCGCGAGCGCACCCCCCTCCGGGGCCGCCGCCGCTGCGCCGCCAGTGGGCGCCCCGTAAACTCATATTTCATGAGGCTCCTCGAGAAATGTAGCCAACTTCAGTTCGAAAGAATCAAAATAGAATTACCAAAAGCAATGTAGACAAGAGGACAAGGAAATAGAAGGGGGGGGGGCAAGAGGCAAGTGTGACTAGAGTACGAAATTCACGACTTACATTAGGAACTTCAACAAGAACAACAATATAGGAACTTCCGCCTAAATAGAGTGTTTTATTTCTACAAGAAAAGGCAGTGGAGAGCACCGAATAAAAAGGAGAAAGGAGGAAAATACCCCAGACGCCTTAGCCCGAGGAACAGGAAGGCATGCCACAACATCAATAGTGCCCTCATGCAAAGCGTCGCGAAACCACACTAACATGAAGAGCAGCAAAAAGTAAGGCTAGGGATCAAGTTAATTTTGTCGATGTTGATGGTAATGATATCTTGAAACGTCGATGTTGATAGTAATGATATGTTGGATTGTCGATATTGATGGTGTTGATATTTTGAGATGTTGACATCGATGGCAATTTATGCCGATATTATCGCCGATGTATCGATATTTGGGACGATATATCGATACATCGGGCTTGATAATCGACATTCTCCAATTTTTTTGATAATTGATGGCATAGATACTGGCACTACTGCCATCGTGTCGATGTCGATGTCGCAACCTATCACATCAATGGCACCATCAGCGGGTGATGATGATACTATCGACGATGTATCGATGGCTGATCCCTAGCCTTAGCAAAAAGACGTTAAATTAATTATCGTCGCACATCTCCCAAAAACGTCGAAAGGGAAAAGAAGTAGATCGACGAACGAAATGTTGCATGCGGGCATAACTGTCAAAACACAATGAACGAGAGTATGCAACACACACGCCAGGGAAGCGACGAACTACCACCAAAATAGCCAGGCGATCAACCAACTTAGCCGCCATAGGCGCTAACCGGCCCCCATCCTCTAGAGCGAAGGGATAGTAGTCATGGACCGACTGAACCGAAGGCGTGCCAAGCAAAGCGGAAGTGCGGAGGTCCGCATCGAGTTTGCCATGCTGAGCTCCCAATGCAAGACTGTCCGGGAGTGGGAGACGAGCACCCATCTTAGGAATATTGGTGTTCGTTCGAGCACTTGTGACCGTAACATCAATAACAAGACGACGGTGTGGAGCCATGAAGTCTAACCAAGCCACATCCCTAGGTCGATCTCGAGAAGCTCCCGACCGAATATTGCGGACCTCCAACCGCAAATTCCGCCCCTTAGTACCCCCCGCTTCAAGCATGAACTCTTCAAGCACATGGGCAATCCGATCGTGGAGCTGAATGATGTACCAAGAGCACGGGCACCGGGGCATGTGATCCATAAGCATAACAACTCTGGAGCGCGCACCCGATATAGAGGTGCCCGATACCGTCGACGAAGATCAAGACCCACGAGACTCTTAGGGAGCCTCATTGCACCCTTGGCACTTCCGAACATGAGAGGTGCGCTCCGCAGTGAGGCCGAGCACCCGGTGCGCTGCCA
>JAPMLY010000131.1:302500-336633 GCA_026401115.1 Tetraselmis chui
TGCCGATAAATCAAGATAGCCATCCAAACATCCATATCATTCCTACGATATTGTTCCTTGGCAGATTAGGGATAAAGCGTAAAATGAAATAAGCAAACAATGACTGGGCAATAATACCCAAGTGACTAGTATGATCACCAATCGCGGCCGAGCACTCCTGTCCAGTTTCATTCTTCTGCGGTCATCATTTCTGCCGCGCGCGCGCGTGTAAACGTCGAGGGGTATTATCTATATGTATTTTAAAGATTGAGAAATATTCATATCCGTTTTGCAATACAACTATATCGCATGGCCCTATGATTGTATTGCCGGAGTAATTGTGGAGTTCTGCCAGGTATTCATATGCAGTATGCTAGGTTGTTCATTATGCGACATGGAGTATACATCTCAACAACACTAATACTTATTTGGTATGTGTTTAGACCACACGCTTTCGTCGTAGGCGTCGATCATGCGATGGGTCGAATTTGCTAGGGCATCATGCTGACACAAGGTATTGTTGCAATGGCCAAATGATTCCGGGCTCACACGCATGACAACCTACTAGGCAACATATCGGTTTTAACTCAGATTTAGCTTTCAACAATATTCGTCTTATTGTGATATGAAACACGTGTGCGTTCAAAACAAAATCGGCACTGCAAGGGTGAGGCGATGAATATTCAATTAATGCAAAATATTTGTATCACATTAGTTACATTTTCGTATTGCACCTATTCTTGTTTAGATAGTGCTCTACGGAGAGCCCCAAAGTCTTGCAAACGGAGGGCAGTGTGTTTATTCGGCAGCAAACGACGTGCTGCGTCTTCATTTGCCAATAAATCAAGATGCGACCGAGCCTGCATTTCAGTTTCATGTTCAGTCTTCTGCGTTATCATTAGTGTTGCGCGTTTATTCCCGAACAATCGATAAAATCCCGACAATGTTGCTTTTAGGAGGCCATAATCCAGCAGTTTAGCAAAGCACACGTAGCAAGATTCAAACGACAACAGTAATGGAAGGACTATCAAGCTTGGCCATCTATAAAGATTGCAGCCAAAAAAGTGCATCATTAAGAGCGAGCATATTACTTGTCAATTCTAGGTCAAGTACATAATATGTATTTATTGTGCCGATTAAAGGAGCCATAAATATTCCTTGTAAGTGCAATATTCATGCCCACTGGCTACGAGCACGCCAAACGTGGCAATATAATGTCCCTTTGCATGGACACCATATTGCACGTACGTCAATGTTTTGCGGAATTATGTACGATTAGCATGCAGACTACAAAATGATACATTAAATCATGACAATGATCCAATTTTGAAATACGCCCACTCCTTACACAAGCACCCGAGCGGAGGCAGCTCTTCCCCTCGCCCATCTTCGGAATAAATTGACGAGTTTTTGAGATGAAGTCCACGGTTACTCAATTGTGGCTAAAAAAAAATTCGTTTATTCAGCACACACAGAAAACCGATATACAGTTACCGTGACATAATCGGTACTACATGATATAGTGCAAAATTGGTCTTTTCATGAAACAAATGGTAGATCCTAATCACGCAGCATGCGTATAATACTTTTCCGCATGTCTGAATGATCCTATTCCTCGCGCTATTGCAAGAAATAAACCTATTGTCTTTTGGATGCATAATGCTCCCGCGGAAACAATTTGCGTGAGCGATGCAATGAAGTAAACGCGCGGAGTTTTCCCATATCAACTTCCCTTCAACTGATAGAGCGGCACTACAAATAAAAACTCGCCGCAGAATAATAATTTCGCTTGAGCATGTGTTCATGGTGTTTCACAAGTAACTTGGTTTGCGTCTACCATTCAACCCCATTGAAGCCAACGTTGTTGGGGGACCTTTTCGCGGGATTGTATGTTAAGGGTGTTCCTTGCAATATGACTATCTAGTTTTGCATGACATTGTGTCTCTGTTGCGCGCGGACCAAAGATATATATGTGGTACTCAATTTGGAACACATTTTTTGCCAACACTCCATGGTATTGAGTGCTTCTAACCCGTTTCATAAGAAATACCTTCATCAATATCAGTATTGCAGAGAACATAAAATGAGCACATGTTTTGAGCTTGCCACCAACAACTATAAATGAAGGCGTTCTTGCATTACAATATAATCGTAGGTGAGCCTCTTCCGCGATAAGGCAAGCTATCTCAACATTGATCGCAGGCAGGCCGCCGCGACAATACACAAAGCCGCCAAAAATATTTGCGTCACAACACTCCTATACTCTATGACGGACCCGCTCTTGACCAGTCCGTGTCTCCCTTCTCGTCAATAGCTACAGCTGCATCCTCAACCGAATATAGGTGCTGCATGTCCAATTGGCCATAAGGTGATGGCGGGGTGGGCGTTAAAACGTTTTGCCCGTGCAGCAACGCGATTGCATAATAAATACATGTTCAAAGACGCCACATGCAAACAAAGCACATGAAAGTTAGAAATCTTGTCCGTGTGGGTAAAGGCGACGACCGTAGCAAACAAGGGTTGACTTTTATGGTCAGCCACGGAGAAGTTCGTAGCTATGTGAGAGTTGAACTACTAAGCACGAATAAAGTGAACAATAAGTTTCATGCAAATGCCATTTATCGTATCCAATTATAGTTCAATAAGCGAATCGTCGTCATCATGTATGTCACCGCGCCAAATGTGGATTGAAACACAACATCGGCATGGCATGTAATATTGCATTAACATGTATGTGAAATGTATGATTAACCAACATACGTTGTTTACCTTCTGCCATTTGTCGCCTTCAATTGCCACATGCTCATCGGCAATTGCTATGGATATATTGAACCCTGCAAATACGAGGTTCGACTATAAAACTACGGGGATGACCTTAGTCTTAGGCTATCAGCCTAAGATAACCAGCCTTAGCACAGAGTGCGGACTTCAGAACACTTGCACATTGTGATTGACAACTGCAACGTATGATCTAAGACGCAAACTAGTGTGTCTCATATTGCGTGCCTACATTGTTGTGAGGACGAAGAACTATATAGGGGTCTCCTTATGGGTCGCACAGGGTTATCTATTCATTTGCCAAATCCGATATCACGATAGCTTCACATAAACACGCATAAATGATAATCTGGGAACTACATAACGTTGGAGAGGGTAGGTCATAACGTACGGTAAAAACTTCAAAATGGCCATCGTTTAAATAACGCCGTTATTAACTTACCCCATTTTAAGCAGGACCCTCACGTATCAGCAATGTATAAAGTAGTACTTACCTCTCCCTTCCACCCCCGCCTCTCCTCGTATTTCTGTCTCTTCCCCCCCTCTGTTTTCCGCTCTCGCACACACTCATCCCTCTTTTTCCTCGCACGGACACACACACACACACACACACACACAAACACACACACACACACACACACACACACACACACACACACGCGCGCGCGCGCACCCGCACACACATTTGCATTCTCTCCGGCACACATACACAGACACGTACACACACATATTTACATTCTCTCTAGCATATACCTGTCATCAATAACCTTTCACTCTCGCACACACCATGAATACTTCCACTCTCGCACACAGAGAATCTTGCTTTTCTTCTCACACACCTACACAACCCCGGTATATTCTCTTTCTTGCCCCATTTTGCCTCGGTCTCGCTCTCGCCCTCTCATTCATAACCTTTGACAAACTCACAGACAGAGACATACGCACATACACGCACACACGCTCGGACGCGCGTTCGCGTGCGCGCGCGCGCGCACACACACACACACACACACACACACACACACACGCTGTACCGTTGTAATTTATCTACATATATCATGTACTATTTCTCTTGGGGCGCGCGAAATGTTTAATATTAGGGCATGACGGTCTAAGCTGGGAGGCCGACGTTACACCTACTCACAATATGCTCGGCATATAAATAACCCTTTGTATTCATGCGATATAGCCTCTATTTAGTCACAAGAATAATGTAGTGCACTTTCTTCCTCTCCGGCGAAATATTTACGAGCCCCTCATGCCCTTATCACCGACTTGCATCACGCGCTCCTAAGCTATCACACTATGGTTCGTGTGTTCGTTGGACGGCCGTTGTGCGCCCTTCTTTTCACATCGATGTAAATGATACGCACCATATGCGCATTGCTGAACTCCACCAACGTTGACTTGTAGCACAAGAACGACACTCAAAATGTCGTTGCTGGCGTGCATCCCGCCTCGCTAACATATCACGGTAACATGGCTAGTCGGAAATTTCGAGCAGAGAATTAAAGGGAGCGCGCCTTCCTCAACTCCGCCATTGCCTTTTGCTTCCTTTTCTCCCGCTAGTGATTTCCGGGCCGTTTAAGCACCCTTATTTCATGACGCGATCCAATTGGGCGGTGTGTTAGCCTAGTGGGAGCGAGGGCGCCGGCTCCGCAAGAGCAGACGTGTCGTGAAGAAAGTGGAAGTCGGTGATCCAAGCGCCGCCGCTATATCCGGAAGAACGTGTACACCAGTCGGCTGATGCGTAAGCGATACAATATTTTTTTCGGAGGAAGCTCGTAGTTTTTATTCGCATACGAGCTTCCACCGACAAAAAACGACTTCTGCCCTTTAACGGCGATGGTTCTAACATCATTAAATATGTTTTCCTCCGACTATTTCGCTCGCTGCTTTGGTGTGTTCATAGTGTCTCATGGGATTATGCTTGTAAACAACCATTTTCTACACTACTCCACAAAAGTCTGGACATGCATTATGTTAAGCATAAGCTAGTCAAGAACACGCTCCCCTCTCACCACGTCAAGCACGACGATACCCGAGTACTACCCAATTGTAGGAGAGCCGAGAAGGAAGCAGTAAGCCGCCATCCGGGGTGGTTAGACCTCAGCTTAAAGCGGGTGTTGTCGGTGGAGTTTGTCGAATTAAGCCCATAAACTCCCGGGAACTTGTCTGTACTACACACGTCATTCTGAGCGCCACGCTTGGGCATTGCTCAACCGCTCATACCAAGCTGCATACTTCTTTGTGTTCCACATAACCGTATTTTTGGGGGCTTTTTGGAGGGGGTTTGGAGGCGTGGGTCCCGTGTTCAATGCGCGAGGTTTGGTTTGCGGGTGTGTGAATAGAGCACGGAAGTTCACGCCGTTGGCACGGGTGATTTTTTGGAAAGCAAGCGAGCAAAAACGCAGATGACGCAGGTTTGGATAAACACTGCACGCTGTAAGCATGCGAGGGCGATTGGCTTAGGGGAGGGGCGAGGTCCAACTTGGCCGTTAAGGACGCATCACGTTGACGGTGGTGTTTGGAATGCGTGGGTATGTGCTTGTGCCAACCACACCCGCCCCACGCGTGGCACGCGTCGGGAATTGGGCTCGGAGGTCAATAGGAATGAAGAATTGGTAAACATATATCGACAAACCCCGCACAAGTCGTCTCGGGAGGTGAGCCGACTTCGATGGGTGTTGCTTGGCACTGCGGCTCAGCTGTGCCGGAGTAATTCGTAAATTAAAGTAACTAATTACAGATTGATTTGTGAGATTTGTAACTCCAAAGTAGGTGCGTTCGACGCGCACTAAAAAGACGCGTCCAACGGTACCTGTTATACAAAATTGCAACCATATATGAGTAAGTTGTGATCGCTTGAACATTGTGTCCGAAAGCGGCTTGCCCTTGGGTTGTGCGCATATCGGTGGTAAGTCTACATACGCCATTTCTTGCGTTTCCCCCACAGCGGCCTGCCCAACGCCTGCGCCCTCCGTCGCCTATGCATTGTATTTGTGCGACCGTCGCATCAGCGTTCATATTGCGGCGTTGCGCGCCCGTTACTCTTTTCGTCTACCAAGCACGGCGACTGTTTGAAAGAGCGTGCCGCACGGGTGCGGGCGCGATAACCCCAAGTACACATGCCCGGCAATGTTCGAACTCGCCCCTCGCAGTTGTCGGTGCATTCCATTTTGCGCGCAAAAGCATTGCCTGGGATTTCAGGATGTTTGTCAATAAAATCGACGCATGATTACATTTTCTACTTGCGAAGGTGCGAAATCTTGTCCGGACTTTTGTGGAGGAGTGTTGGACGTTTTCAAAATTCCCGTACAGCGGCGGGAGACCGCAAAACTTGGCGAAACTTAGCGGGAACTCGTCAAAACTTTGTTCTTCGCAGCCGAGACCGCCAACCGCGCCAGCGCGCTGTCTTTTCCTCTTGTCGCCCTTATTGCTCACGTCGGCTGCCGCCGTTTCGTAGTATGCCACCTTCTCCATGTGTACTCGCAAGGTGTTGGCGCCTCGTCCACGAAGCCGACCGACTTGGCAGCGCTCGTAAAGCCGCGCAGGAGTGTAAAGCAACCGTGAGGGTTGTCGAGAAGTGGTGCCGGCGCGCTAAAGCTACCGGGACAGTGGACGACACGCCTAGGGCGGGCAGGCCCCGAGCGCCCTTGGCGTCCCGAGAAGCCACCCTCCTACTGAAGGTGGTTGTAAAGCGCGGCGATCAGTGCCCCCAACTTGCCAAGATGCTGCAGCAGAGGCTAGGAGTGACTGTGAGTGTTGAGACCGTCCGCCGGTACGTGAACAAGTACTTAGCGCGCCATATGAGGCCGAGGAAGCGTGTTTCATTAACAGTCAAGCACATGCGCGCACGGCTATGCTTTGCCAAACAATGTGTACGGAAGTCATGGCACAATGTGGTTGTGACAAACAGCAAGTACTTTTGGCTGTCCAGTAAGGGGCCCGGGAACAAGGAGTGGGTGCTTTTCGAGGATGAATCGCCAACCAAGGTATCAGAGCAAAACTGTTTCAAAGTGCACGCATATGGTGGTGTTAGCAAGTATGGCAGGACACCTTTGTTTGTAATTAAAATTCAGCTTAAATTAATTAAAAATGGGATTAATTCGGTGGAGTTTGTCGAATTAAGCCCATAAACTCCCGGGAACTTGTATGTACTACACACGTCATTCTGAGCGCCACGCTTGGGCATTGCTCAACCGCTCATACCAAGCTGCATACTTCTTTGTGTTCCACATAACCGTATTTTTTGGGGCTTTTTGGAGGGGGTTTGGAGGCGTTGGTGCCGTGTTCAATGCGCGAGGTTTGGTTTGCGGGTGCGTGAATAGAGCACGGAAGTTCACGCCGTTGGCATGGGTGATTTTTTGGAAAGCAAGCGTGTAAAAACGCACATGACGCAGGTTTGGATAAACACGGGTGCGGGCGCGATAACCCCAAGTACAAATGCCCGGCAGTGTTCGAACTCGCCCCTCGCAGTTGTCGGTGCATTCCATTTTGCGCGCAAAAGCATTGCCTGGGACTTCAGGATGTTTGTCAACAAAATCGACGCATGATTACATTTTCTACTTGCGAAGGTGTGAAATCTTGTCCGGACTTTTGTGGAGAAGTGTACAAATACGGACTGGAGGTAAAGTTCAAAGATCAAAAACAAGATCAAAGCATTGCAGTACTTAATTACCCGACTGAAGTATATGCCAAAAGGTACGGATTTCGGACATATTGTCTTTCGCGGATGGTGGCTGAGATTTCGGATATATTATCGTAAGATTCAATCCTCCATTCTGGAGACCGTATCATACTAATATTGGCCTCCACTGCTTTTTCTTGTAAGAAATTTTCAAGACCGTATCATACTAATTGCGGAATTGGACCGCCCACTGCAAATATATAGTCAGATTGTTTGAAATCTAGAGGTTTGCAAAACTTACTTACATATGTGACAGAACGCAAACCTGAACGGTAAAGCGTTACTGTAAAAGCGGCGCGTCTTACCCAACCCTCGAGGACTGAGAAAACGCCTAGCGTAACGTCCCATGCCCTGCCCCCAGCAGCACTAGCTAGCGGCAGCCCCTTAAGCCGGTGCAACCCCCGAGCACTGGCACTCTCTGCTTTGCGCTCGCCCATCTGGCTCGCGCAATTGCAGTCTCGACTCTCGCAGTCGAGCATGGTGTCAGTTTTACATCGCCTCATGCGCACTCGAGCGTCACGAGACACTTCCCCACGTTCTCAGTCGCCGTCTAACATCATGCAGCATGAGCCGTCGTCCTCCGCCCCCGGAGTCGACCCCCTCCCCTCTGTAATCGAACAGCGTACCTCCGAACAGATTCAAAGCGCGGTTTCGGCCCTCGAACTCCGATTGGCTGAGCAGATTCAGGCGTCTAACACCGCCTTACTAGCCCAGCTCGAACGTTTAACAGGCCCGACCGAGCTTCCGAATCAACAGCAGTCCATTCCCCCTGACGCGACCATTGCGACTGAGGGTGGTAAGGCAGCCCTTGAGCAGCCTATCGACCTGCTGAACGACGACCCCGAGCTCCACGAGCCCGAATTCGTCGATTTTGCCTCCTACGGTAAAATCATTCCGGCCGGTTTGGAGCGACCCCCTCGCGACATCGACGAACCTCGTCTGTTAACGCTAACGGACGACACGGCCCGCTTCCTCAACGACCGGAAATCTCAAGCGGGGTACGACGAGTACCTCCACCTCGGGTGCTATGCCTTCTTCGACAGCTGCGCCAACGCGGCAATCAGCGAGGCTTAGGACACGCTGTCAACCGGACCTCCTCTACCAGCGGAGCAGGCGGCGGCCGTTGCCCTCATCCGAGCGGGTCATCGCACCCACACAGCGACGGAGGAGGCCGCCCGTACTCGATTGGGCTTCCTCCGCCTCACCAAGGGCGGACAAACGAGCTCGGATACGGACCGAGTGTTCGCCGAGCTCGCGCACGAACGTTTCTGCCGCCCACGCCCTACCGCGGTCTCGAGCGCACTGGACGAGCTACGCCAAGCGTTCGTTGATCGGACCCTCGAAGTCAGCCTACATGCCGCCAGCAAAGCAGCTGCCGGAGCAGCGTTCGCGAGAGTCACGCCGGACAAGCCACCCGGACAAGACGCCAAGGCCAAGAAGGCAGCCGCCGACAAGCGCAAGGCCGCAGTAGCAGCAGAAGCAGCGGCAGCGGCTGCCGGAACTAAGACTACAGACGGAGCAAAACCCACCACGAAGAAATGATGGTGTGACCCGCCGCGCCGATTCATGCTCCCCGACATCCAACTACATGCGTCACCGCGTGCGGCTAAGATGGCGGGAGTGGGAGCATATCGGCGCGAGCGGTCAAGTCGTGAACTGGATCCGCCATGGCGTGCTGGTCGAGTTCAAAAGCGGCCTACGTCCCCGACCTTTCAACCATGGTGTCTCCATGAAGGACGCCACTCAACCTCAACTCGACTTCCTAGCTACGCTTCCACGCTTCGAAGCCTGCGGAGCTTGGGAGCGCGCCAGCAACCCTCGCTACGTCTCACGCATGTTCCTCGTCCCCAAACCCGGAGTCAACAAATGGCGGCTGATCATCGACCTCCGCGAACTCAACAGCTTTTGCGCGGAGCTCAAGATGTCGTGCGAGACCCTCAAACACTTACGCCACCTGTCCCGCCCGGGCGACTACTTCGTCTCCCTCGACCTCGCGGACGGCTACTACACGCTCGGCATCCGAGAAGAGGACCGCGACTTTTTCACGATCAACTACCGCGGCGAGCTGTGGCGCCTCGCTTGCCTCCCGATGGGCTGGTCGGGGTCGGCTTACTATTTTTTCAAACTGACCCAAGTGTTCACAAACTACTTGCGACGGGCGCCTACCCCGATGACCGCCAACTCCGCGACGCCATACAAGCCGTCGCGACGTTTCCTTCGCAACGTCCGATGGCGCGGAGTACGACTGCTACCTTACATGGACGACTTCATGTTCATGGCCAACTCGTACGACGCAGCTCTACTGCTACGCGACCGCATCGAGACCCTCCTCCACCGGCTAGGCCTCCAGCGCAACCCCGACAAAGGCTTGTGGCAGCCCACCCAAGTGGGCACCCACCTGGGCACGACAGTCGACCTCCTGAAAGGCGAATTTCGAGCCCCGACCGACAAGCTACAAGCCCTCGCAAAACAAGCTTCAACGTTACTCGGCCGCGCAGCTACCTCCGCTCGGTGGCTACCCGCCAGACAACTCGCGGCGTTTGCTGGCAAGGCACAATTCCTCTACCTCGCCATCGCACCAGCCCGCTTCTTTCTACGCGAACTACAATGCGTGCTGGCTACTCGAACGGGATGGGGCGGACGTGTCCGGCTGACACACTAGTTACGCCGCGACCTCGAGTGGTGGCGCACGGTGCCCGACCAACACAACGGCCGCTCCATCTACAAACCAATCGAGACCGCGTACCTACACGCCGACTCAAGTGGTTACGGGTGGGGAGCCGTCCTGAACGACAACCCTGCCTACCAAGCCCGCGGGTTTTGTTACGACGACGACCGCCAGCAACACATCACATGGAAGGAACTCCGCGCCGTTCGCCTCGCGATCGAGTCCTTTCTACCACAACTCCGAGGTCGACATGTTTTACTTCACGAGGACAACACAGCCGTCGTGGCTACGCTCTCCAAACTCACTACGCGCTCTCCGGTCATGATGACCGAATTACGCCGACTCTGGCACCTCCTGGACGTCAACGACATCAGCATCCGACCCCGCTACATCCGCTCGGCAGCGAGCATATGGGCCGACAGCCTAAGCCGGGAGCTCGACCGCGACGACTGGAAGCTGAACCCCAGGATATTCGCCTACCTACCGACAGCGTGGGGTCCACACTCGATCGACCGTTTTGCGTCGATGGAAAACGCGCACCTCCCGCGTTTCAACGCCCGATGGCGCGACCCACAATGCGAGGACGTCGACTGTCTACACCTACCGGACGCCGCGTGGCAATGCGAGACAAACTACTGCAACCCGCCGTGGTCAGCTCTGCCCGCCCTCTGTGCGAAACTACGCCAATCAGGGGCCGCTGCTACCGTCATCGCACCGTACTGGCCCCACAAGCCGTGGTTCCAGAACTTCCACGACTTGGCCACAGAGACCATCCACTACCCCCCCTCGCGCGACCTATTCTTCCCCGGTCGGCTAGGCTCACGCGAGGGGGTCGGACGGCCATGATGGAGCATCGTGGCCTTTCGACTGCCACGCCGGCCTGGCTACACACCCGCATAGGCGCAATAGGACGCACACTACGAACGGCCAGCGCAAGCCTCACAGAGCTACGCGCTATGGCCACTCGTTCGCACAGGCCCTCGCGGCATGTCCGCTACACCTTACGAGAACCGGACGCACACGCCCCGTGGACGGCTACCATGACCAACCGACTTCGCGACATGTTGGGTACCGACCACATCAGGACCACCGCACTACACCTGCTGAGCAGCTCCTTGGCCCCGACTACGTACGCCAACTACGACAGTGGCATGCGTCAATTTGCCGCTTTTTGCCACGAGGAGGACATCCATCCGCTACATGCTACTACACAGTCGGTCGTTCGCTACACAGCCTGGTTGGGACTGCAAGGTACCGTCGCCGCTGCATCGCTACAACAATACTACTCGGCCATTAACAAGTTTTTCCGCGACCACCAGCAGCAACCGATCACGGTCGGGGAACTTTTGGCCGACGCTCGACGCGGACTCGAGATGCAACAACAGTGTCTACATGCAGCGGACTCGCGCCTCCCGTTACCAGCCCCTCTAGCGCTCTCGCTACTCACAGCCGCCGCCGACCTCCGTAAACACCTCCGGTGGACACCTACTTCCCGGCACCTCATCGCGCAATTTCGCGCGCTACTGGCAATCTGCACATTGAAATTGAAATTGAAATTGTTTACAACATTACCAGTAAGAACCGGCTGTCGTCTCTGGGCCCCCCCTTTTGCTATGCCATACATGACTTAGAAGCGTGAGGTAGACCGTTAACCACTAATCCCAACCTCTCCAATGGCAGTAACAGCATCGTCTAAAACATACCCGTACCAGTATCCAGGTATTTACTATTTTCTGACCTATACTATTTTTTTTTCCTGGATACAATATGAAATAAAAAATGTCGCTATTCTCCACGATACGCGGCCTCCTCCAGCCGCGGCGGGGTTGCCGATCAGCAAGGCTGGTCAGCATGAGCTGGTCGAGTCGAACCTGCCTGACCTCGGCTCCTGTGCGACTCCGGTCGTGCCGGAGGTAGGGGGAAAGGCAGGTGGAAAACCCCCCTCGCGCAGGTCGTCGTCGGACTCGTCTCGATCCTTGCTCGACCCCGTCCGAGATATCGGAGATAGTGGTCGCTCTTCTCGGCGCGACCCTCCACCTAATCTAGCCTTCTCCCCCCCCGCGGGGGCTGGGAGGAGAAAAAGCGAGGCTGCAGACGGTGTTCGGCTGGCTCTCCTGCCTTCGAGCCAGATGTCTCATGTCCCCTGTCCGTTTGCCGTATGTTTCCACCACCCATATGGTCGCGCTGTGCTGGCCGCACTTGTCTCCCCCGGTGATTTACGTTGTTAAGGGGCCGCCTATACGAGCAGTGTGCTGTTGCGATAACCCGGGGCACATTGCCTGAGGCAGCCTGTCGATAACCGGGTACCGACTAGGGGAGGGGGAACGGATAATGCCCAGGGATCGGCTATCCTCAAAAGATGGTGGGTACGGGAATATTTAACCAAAAACCCCCCGTACCGGGTTTTTCCGGCGGCGGATGATCCTCCCGACCTCCGCCGCCAGACCGTGCCGCTCCTCCGGCTGCGACTCGCCTCCGTCCTGCGTATCTTCGGGCCTCTCCCCCAAGGGAGACCAGAAGGTTTCGCAGGTCTGGCGGCTGCTAGCGAGCGCCGTGCCCTAGCGCTGCTTCCCAACTGTCCGCCGCCAGCTCCAACACCCTCGTCCCACCGCTGATCCGTCCGTACCCCTCTTCGCCAAAAAATATTTCGCAAACGCCGCCCCCGCCCCATCGTCGGGAGAGTATTTGCGAGTATTTAGTCGCGGAGAAAACATATCGGACTGGCCGAGCGGGAGATCCCTGTGCCGGTGTACGGATATTATGTTTTCCAAAACCCTCCGTACAAGGCTTCCCGACAGCTGATGATCCCGCGGATCGCAGCTGTCGGTACCTCGTTCAGCCCCCTACCGTGCTAGGCCTGGCACGGCTATGGGGTTACCAGCGCCCACCGCGTGGAGGTAGAGGTAGGTGCCGACGGGCCTGCGAGCGCACCCCCCTCCGGGGCCGCCGCCGCTGCGCCGCCGGCGGGCGCCGGCAATCTGCACAAACTATGCGTTTTCCTGCAGAGCCGAATCAGGTGTAAGGTGTTTAACACAAGACCTCGTCGTCGACCGCCCGTCCCAGAAAATTTGGCTTTTCATCCGCAAAGCTAAGGGCGATCAGAGGCGCAGCGCAGCCGACAAGCCTATCCTCGCTATCCCGACGACTGCCAATCCGGTGCTGGCCGAACTACTAGAATATTATTGCACGCAGCGGACCGCCTACTGCAAGAAGTTCTACAACAGCTCCCCCCCCTCCGCACTATGGAGCTTCGTACCTTACGAAAACTCCGGCGACTGGCAAGCAGCTGCAACACTCTCCGCCTGGCTCCTCAACGCATGCAACGCCGTCGGCGCCACACCTCCGAGTGGATTTAAATGGACATCGCACAGCCTACGTAAAGTTGCCGCCTCCGCCGCTAGTTGCATCGGGACCCCACTCCACGTCGTCAAATACATGGGTGGTTGGGCCAAAAACAGTTCTGTCACAGAAGGGAAATACATCGACCCTACCATGACCCCAACTCCTGCGGCCTGGCAGTACTTCGGCTGGCTCGTCCCCGCCAACCCGCTTCATCAAGACTAGGCTGCGCAAACCTCCGGTTTATTACATACTGGCAAAACGTGCCCTCGGGTAAATAGTCAGATTGTTTGAAATCTAGAGGTTTGCAAAACTTACTTACATATGTGACAGAACGCAAACTTGAACGGTAAAGCGTTACTGTAAAAGCGGCGCGTCTCACCCAGTCCTCGTGGTAACCCTCGAGGACTGAGAAAACGCCTAGCGTAACGCCCCATGCCCTGCCCCCAGCAACACTAGCTAGCGGCAGCCCCTTAAGCCGGTGCAACCCCCGAGCACTGGCACTCTCTGCTTTGCGCTCGCCCATCTGGCTCGCGCAACCCACCCACCCAACCCATAATTAGCGCTAATCTTCCCCCAGGCCGGGCATGTGGTGGTCTTTTGGCCAAATTGTAAGAAAGCTGACATATTTGGCAAAACGTGCCCTCGGGTAAATGCCTAAATGGAGGCGTATCTCTGGATGCACTCTAGCGAGCAAAATCCCTATTTTGGACATATGATAATTCTCGCTAATAATAATTCTGCACGGAATATGAGGATGCCGGTAAAATCGATTTCAAGACGACGCGTGGCTGAGAACTAATCCACGTTAAGCCGCGATTCGTATTAGATGAAGATTCTTTATTCTGTATCTTCCCCCGAGAATAATGCGTTTATACCCGATTCGTATTAACAAGATGGGAAGAAAAATCTTCGATCTTGCTTTTTTCCATCTCAGATACTGGCAAGATTCCGGAATCTCGGTTTGGAATCTTGCCATATGGATTATTCTGCTTAGGCCGAATATTACCCGCATCATGTACAGAAAATATCCGTGCGGGCGGGAGACTCAAAATGCCTTCTATCGCTGAACCAGCCACCGAGCGAGTACATGTGGCGGCTGATCTCTTCATTGTAATGGAAGTCCTCTTCTACCCTCAAGCAACCCAAGTCCTTTGAGCACGCGGCGGTAGAAAGAGGTGCACTATGGACGTTGGCGGAGAGCGAGCGAGCGTCTCCTCGGAGGGTGTTGGTATGTCGTCGTTGCCCCATCATCCCTTTCCCACCCGCGCCTTCCGTAGTTCTCGGAGGAAACGTTCTTGCATCTATCCATATCACTTCCCGCCTTTCATGTCTCACTTCGTTAGACATTTGCGCGCAGGTTCGGGATCCCTTGGGGGGACTTCTAACGATCCGCGGTGCCCGTGGAACTGGAAGGTTTGCGAGGCGGTATGCGCGGTGGGCGTGGCACTTGCGGCATCGGAGGATTGGGGCGAACAAGAATCCGCCGACCTGTGGCGTCACGCCGCAAAGGAGTACAAAGCCCGCGCCAACGCGATGTCCGCTGCTGGAAAATGGCCTATAAATGGTAGTGCGGATCATCCCGTCCTCGCCGAAAGCATTAAGTGGCGCTGCGAGACCAAGCCGAACGGAAAGGTAATATGGGATCGTTGGCTAGAGATCAAGAGGGAGGTTGGCAGTGTTCTACTACCTTTGCTGAAAAATCAGCTTGCAAAACAACAACCAAAGGGTGAGGAGGGGGGCGAACAATCTACAAATCTCTACAGTGGAACCAATTGGGAGGAGGTTACTGAGCAAGTACGAGTGGAATACTACAAGAAGAAGAGCAAGAGTAAGAGCCCAGGTGTGACGAGTACAGTCCTGCAACAGTACATTGCAGGACATTGTACATGTACTCGTTACGGATACCAATTCGTGCTTTTCCACAGGATGGACGTATACTCGTGGGTACGTCGCTACTGCAATATTAAGGGTGCTGATGCTACAGTACGACCAGTACCTCCCGGTACGTACAGATATGCATAATTAATCTAACTAGCCAGATGACGCGCCAGAACGAGCTCTTCAATGCAGAAGGAGCCGCGTCGTGAAATCCAATGCTAGGCAGGCCGTGTCTCGAGGACAGATGACGACGGTTGAGCAGCACCAACGCCTGACACGTAAGCGAAGCTTGCAGGCATAACTAGTCTGGGCTGAAACCTATTTAAGCCCAGTGCAGTAGAGGGAGGTGACAGAACCTTTTAACAATTCCTTTGTTCACTTACAACATCTACTGCCTAAGTACAGCAGTGAGACATCTTTTGCCTCTCGACAACATCATTTGCCATCTTGCAACAACAGAACTAGACAGACTAGAACAGATTTGTGCTAGCGTTTAGCTTTCAGAGGCTAACCGCCACACTGGTTTCGGAGCTCTTTGGTCGACTCACGCTTTCGTTGCTCGTTGATCTGCTCGACGTTGTTTGCTTGAATTGAGATGGCTTCTCTTGGAGCTGGACATTACGTGGTTTTAGTAATTCACGTCGGAGGAACTAAATCGTCGGACTTGAAGTTGGTGTTTCAGCGTGAGCCTCGTTCTGGTAAAACTTGGTTCCCAGCTGGCTCTGTCTTACCTAACGAAGAGCCTGTCGACGCTGCTATTCGCGAGTTACACGAGGAGACCGGTCTTGTTCTGACATCGGATGATTTGACGCTGTTGAGTGGTGAACCTGTTAACGTTACACTACCTCAAGGACGACAGCTTGTTTACGTGTACTCGGCATCTATTCCTGTCCTGTTTGCTACGAACAGCTTACGTACACCTGCTCAGGTCGAGCAGGCTGTTTTGGAACAGTCGACAGTTAATCCGGATGGCACTTACGTCGTCCCGGAATCCATCAACATTGACGGTCTGACACTTACGCCTGCACAGAATGGGTTACTTCGTGCTAAGAAGCACAAGAGTGAATTACTTCACTTCGGTTACGTGGCTCAGTGGGAATCTTTTTATCGAGCAATGACACAACATGTTCCAGTCATGCAAGACGACACGTCTATCCCGAGACAGTTCCACATGTACCCCCGGTTTACGACGGTCGACTCTGGTTCTGTCTGGCTGCTGATTCGCAGACACATCAACCGACTGACTGGTGAAGGACCTACGGATTTACGAGTGGGAATGCCGATGCCTACCCACAACTTGGCTGGACTATCTGTGACTCTCACGGAGACTCAGCGTAAGGCTGCTATTACTTCACCGTACCAGGATGGTCGAGTGCCTAATGTACTGGAGGATTGGCTTGAAGCACAGCCTCAGCGTTTTATAATGCTTGGAATTACGGCTGACTCGTACAATGCAGTGTTCTGGGTTACTTCACAGTTTTCTGGACACCTTGGTGGGTGGTGGTTGAACCGGAAAAATCAGCCTCCAATTCCATCTACGTACAACGAGCTTGTTGAGGAGTTACGCAAGTCGACGTTTCTTCCGAACATTCAGGACGACGCAATTAACGCTTTGATGAACTTTACGCAGAGCAACACGATGAGTTACGCGGTTTTCACTAAACAGTACAACGACTACTTACGTCGGTCTCGTCAACACCTAGCGAACGATGCACTCAAGAAACTGGCTAAGTCACACCGAGCTCAACTAGGATACCAGACTACGCTAGTGGAGCTGCAAAACTTTTTGAATAACGTCGTGACAGATTCGCCGGGACTAGGCAATGCGAGGTCTGCTGCTGGACCTTCTGCCCAGCCTACACGCAAGCGCAACCTTGATGACCCTCTCGAGGATGCCTCTAACGTCTTGAAACGTAACAAAGGTGGCCGAGGACGTGGCCGCGGACGTGGACGTGGAGGTGGCAACAATGGTGGACGTGGTCAGACATCTGGTCGTGAAGATTTTAATTCGCTTGCAAACGCGATGACAGCTGAGGAGCGCAAGCGACACATGGACGAGGGACTCTGCTTCAAGTGCCACAAGAAGGGACACCGTTTGTTCCAATGCCCGGAGTTCAAAGGCAAGGCACCGATGCAACCTAAGAAGCAATGATGGTGGCAAGGCTGTTCTACAAATGAACTGGAGCAGCCGGCTACATCTACTGTTCATTCTGAGACACTGTTAGCGACAGAGGTCGTCGATACACCTTCGGCATCTCCATCGACTACAGTTGCGACACATGTAACGCAAGTAGCAGGTCGTCGTCGTCAGACTAAGCAGAGACAGAGTCGTAAACCTGTAACCAGACGTTCAGTTGATTGGAAACTGGTTGACTCAGTCTTTGACCCTCTGCATGCACGATTCAACTTTACGTTGGAGGGATGTGCTGGTGATGAAGGTCTAAACTCGCACGGTGACTTACCTCACTGTTCGCCGAGTGACTCGATTCTAGACAGAGACTTAACAGGAGAACGGGTGTTCATCAACCCACCCCGGGAGTTAGCTGAGCAGATAGCGCAGCATTTTGAGGATTGTCGTCGAACATCTCCGACATCTACGATGGCTGTATTTGTACTACCGAAGTGGGCGAAATTTACTCAGGTGACTAAGCACTGGAAACTTTATCAAGAATTCCCAGCAAGGACACAGCT
Source organism: Tetraselmis chui (assembly GCA_026401115.1). NCBI lineage: Eukaryota > Viridiplantae > Chlorophyta > Chlorodendrophyceae > Chlorodendrales > Chlorodendraceae > Tetraselmis > Tetraselmis chui. The sequence goes on from JAPMLY010000131.1 coordinate 320,527, forward strand.
TTTTACACGTCAGTCATTGGAGAACCGAGCGCAACAGGAGGTGGTTGCTCCAGCCCCTTGGCCTGTGCAACTATGGTTAGTCGACGCAGATTGTGCGTTTAACGACTCTTCAGAACCTACAGCACCTGATCAACCCGACTCGGTACCAGTACCAACAGACGACTCGGAACAATCCATCCTTACGCTGCAACAATTTTCTTCGCCAGCTACAGCACTACTGACTGACCTCACGGAAGCTCGCCCGTTAATTCGAACTGAGCTGACTGTGAAAACTCATGATGGCGGACACCACATTTCTGGATTAGTGGACTGCGCAGCGACGCTTGACTTTGTATCAGAGGACTTTGTACGACGCTTTGTTTTACAGACTCGGAAGTCTGCAAGTAAGACTCCAGTTCGACTCGCTAACGGACAACGAGTGACTTCTACTACAGTCTGTGACGTCACTTTTGAGCTGGCTCGACACGAATTTCACAGGACTTTTTACGTTCTACGTGATTCACGCACAGCTGATTTAATCTTGGGTTTACCATGGCTTGATGACGAACAGGCCTCTTTACAATTTGGTACAACCAGAATTTTTACACTGATGGACGGTACAGCTGTGGAGACTACACTCGAGGAACGACGCCCTGAGTGTCTGCTGCTGTCATCTACGAAAGTTCAGAAACTCATGCGCAAGACGCGCCGCAGCAGAGGACGTCATGCTGATTTTTACGTCATCGAACTTACGTCAGCAGCTGAACAACAGACAGATTTCCACACTGGAGAGGAACTAACTGCAAAACAACGTGACAACTTCCGGTCGTTACTTTTTGAAGACTTCCCGGAGTTATTGCAACCTGTTGACTCTCCACCTGTAAGCCGACAGTGGGATCATCCCATTGAAACAACTGGCCCAATGCGACGTCAACGTCTGAACCGACTGTCACCAGCAGAGCGTGCTGAGCTTAATCGACAGCTCAAAGACGCAGTGGAAGCTGGTTTGATACGCCCCAGCTATAGTGAGTTCGGCTCGCCAATTCTATTTGTGCGAAAAGTTGATGGCTCGCTACGTCTGTGCATTGACTACCGTGGCCTTAACGAGGTTACGCGTAAGGACGCCTACCCACTTCCGAGAGTGGATGACACACTGGACGAACTTAAGGACGCGAATTTTTACACACACCTCGACCTCGCTTCTGGATTCTGGCAAGTTCGAGTGCGTGATCAGGACGTTCACAAGACGGCTTTTCAAACCCCTGATGGCTTAATGGAATGGGTCGCCATGCCGTTTGGACTGTGCAACGCACCAGCTACATTTCAGAGGATGATGAACGACATTCTTCGCGACTTTTTACATAAGTTCGTGACAGTCTACCTCGATGACGTCTGTATCTACAGTCGAACTCTGGAGGAACACATGGAGCACCTACGTCTCGTGCTACAGCGATTCAAGGAGGAAGGGCTGAAATTACGCCTTAAGAAATGCTTTTTCGGATTGCAAGAAATGGAGTATCTGGGCTACACTGTGTCAGCCGGGAAAATTTCGGTTTCCACAAAGAAAGTCGAGGCCGTTGCAGACTGGCCAGTGCCCAAGACGCAGAAGGAGGTTCGCAGTTTCGTACAATTCTGCAACTTCTATGCGAGATTTATACACCATTTTAGCGACCTTACGGCTCCATTGACGGACTTACTGCGGAAGTCCCAGCCACAAAAGGTTACGCTGACGCCTGCCTGTTTGGAAGCCTTCGAGACTCTCAAGTTACGGCTCATTTCCGCGCCATGCCTGATCCTTCCGGAGGTCAGCTCGGATGCGACGTTCACCGTAGCTACAGATGCATCAACAGTGGGGATTGCAGCAGTCCTGTTGCAAGACCAAGGGGGCGGTCTTCAACCAGTCTCTTACTGGGCGCGTAAGCTGAATCCAGCTGAGCGTGGTAACACTTACTCTGCGTACGACTTAGAAGCTTTGGCCGTATGCGAAGCTGTCAAGCATTGGAGGTGCTATCTTGAAGGCTGTTCTAAGTTCCTTGTCGTAACAGACCACGACACACTGCGGCATCTGCTCAGGCACCCAAACAACAGGCTGAACAAGCGGCAAGCAAGATACCTGCGGGATTTGCAACCGTTTGTGGGCTCGATGACACTTGCATATCGCAAGGGAGCTCTGAACGAAGCCGACCCGTTAAGCCGGCGTCCAGACTTCGTACCTCAGGCCACAGTACCCTTATTTTGGGATGGCGAGGTTCCGTCAGATCGAGAATTACGACGGAAGTCCCAGCTGCTGTTTGAAGACGCACAGTTAAATTTACTGACTGTTGACGTGTTGCAACTGAGCCCTGAGTTCGCTGATCTTATTCGCGAGGGGCTCTCACAAGATTCGTTTTATGGGGACGATGGTGAGTGGACAAGAGACAGCCGGATAGAAGCCAGAGAAGGGTACTTTTGGCGTCTCAATCGCCTTTGTATTCCACAGAACTCTGAGCTCCGACTGAGATTGATCGCAGAGCTGCACGAAAGTTCGTCAGCTGGTCACAGAGGAGTTGCTAGCACTCTTGCTAAAGCACTCGACAGATTCTGGTGGAAACGAATCCGCCAAGATGTGAAAGATTTTTGTGAACGCTGCGTCGTGTGCCGACGAGCGAAGATTCGACCGCAGATGGGTGCGACTCTTTACCCATTGCCTGTTCCACCCAGACCGTGGCACACAGTTGGTCTTGACTACCTGACACACTTGCCTGAGAGCAATGGCTTTAACAGTGTGCTGATTGTAGTAGACCATCTAACTCGAATGGCCCATTTTCTGCCATGCACAGAGTCGATTACTGCCGAAGAAACTGCCACTTTGTTTTTACATGGAGTCTACCGCTTACATGGACTACCCCGTGTGCTGGTCAATGACCGTGACCCGAAATTTGTCAGCGCTTTCTGGCAGACACTCTGGAGACGCCTTGGAACGCGTCTGAACATGTCTACCAGCCGACACCCAGAAACAGACGGACTGACAGAGCGTGTGAACAGCACGTTTCAGCAGCTTCTTCGTTGCTTCTGTTGCTATGATGGCTCTGACTGGTCGACACTTTTACCGCAAGTGGAGTTTGCGTACAATGCTTCGCGTGCACTCGGAATTGAGCACACACCGTTCGAGGCTAACTTTGGTTTTTCTCCTGAGGAGCCTCCTGGCCTGCTCTTCAGCATGCGACCATCGATTCCAATTTCGCAAGACGCAACAGAACGGTTGAGATTGTTACAGGAAGTGCACAGCCTGGTACGCTCTGTGTTACAGCTACATAAGGACGAGATGCAAGCGCGTACAGAACCGTCTACAGCGCCACACTTCGCCAAGGGAGACAAGGTGTCAGTCGTCACAGCAAATCTTTTTCTCAGAGGACAACCGAACAGGAAACTCAGAGACAGACAGCTCGGCCCTTTTCTAGTGGAGGAGCAGATTGGAAAACACAGTTACAGATTGAAACTACCAGCGACAGTACGCTTACATCCTGTGTTCCATGTTAACAATTTACGACCCTGCTCTACCGCTCCGCTACGACCAGCTGTCCCGGTAACTGTACCTGAAGGAGACGACGAGGAGTTCGACGTCTCACACATCTCTGCTGTGTGCATTAAGTCGCTACCTGGGCGACGAGACAAATATTTGCTCTTCATGACGCACTTCAGTGATGACGACATTCCACCTGTCTGGCACCGGTTGAACGAGGTGCATCGAACAATTGCATTACAAGAATTCTTGGAGACGCCCCAATGGCGCAAATTTGCCAAGACTCAGGCGTACAATGACTTCATGCACGCTCACCCAGCGCGCATTCCTGAGTCCCAGTAACTGCTTCAGTAAAGGAGCCAAGAACCACGGAGGTCTGCCTCGCGGCGGCCTCATTGATCTGTCAAGAGGGGGAGGGTACGAGTGTGACGAGTACAGTCCTGCAACAGTACATTGCAGGACATTGTACAGGTACTCGTTACGGATACCAATTCGTGCTTTTCCACAAGATGGACGTATACTCGTGGGTACGTCGCTACTGCAATATTAAGGGTGTTGATGCTACAGTACGACCAGTACCTCCCGGTACGTACAGATATGCATAATTAATCTAACTAGCCAGATGACGCGCCAGAACGAGCTCTTCAATGCAGAAGGAGCCGCGTCGTGAAATCCAATGCTAGGCAGGCCGTGTCTCGAGGACAGATGACGACGGTTGAGCAGCACCAACGCCTGACACGTAAGCGAAGCTTGCAGGCATAACTAGTCTGGGCTGAAACCTATTTAAGCCCAGTGCAGTAGAGGGAGGTGACAGAACCTTTTAACAATTCCTTTGTTCACTTACAACATCTACTGCCTAAGCACAGCAGTGAGACATCTTTTGCCTCTCGACAACATCATTTGCCATCTTGCAACAACAGAACTAGACAGACTAGAACAGATTTGTGCTAGCGTTTAGCTTTCAGAGGCTAACCGCCACACCAGGACAACCGCCAAAGGGCTGGAACACTCCAGCATTTGCAGCCTTCATTGAGTACGGACCCCCAGCTATTGCAAATGGGGGAGCATGTATCGCCGGGTTCCAATTGACTGCCTGTGCTAGAAAGCGTGGACAACACAATCCTGCATTGGGCAGGAACTCTGTGCGGAGGACTGCCAAGAAACTAAAGAGCGAGGAGGCAAGAGAAGATGGCATGCAACATGAAAATGGCAATGGCAAAAGTCCCGTCTCTGGTATGATCCCACAATCCCCAAAAGCCATCAGCCCTATAAGCAAACAAATAGTGGAAGAATTGAGGGGCGTTCGTGCTAGTGTGGATGCTTTCAACCACCGCCAGAATATTCTAGCTGCCTTGCCGTTTGTCAGTGATGCAGCACAAAAGGAGGAACTTGTTGCACAATTGATCAATTCAGCTACACCAAAGTCAATCCAACCATGTAGCTCTATGTCCAACAAAACTAGTGGAAATCCTGCCACACCTTGTGAAGGTAGTATTGACGACATGTAAGAAGCATTGGAATTGTAAATACTGTTATTGCTTCCAAAAACCTATTTTTGTTTACGCATTACATTGATGCATAGTAGGAAAACCAACGGGGGCGAGCAGGTGCATTGGGGGCGTACCAAAAAACTGTTGCTGTTTCATCATTACATAGATGCATAGTAGGAAAACATGAGTGGGCGAGCAGGTGCATACATGGCAATCAAAAAAACTGCTGCTCTTTCACCATTGCATTGATGCACAACAGGAAAACCAGCAGGTGCACTGGGGGCATTCAAAAAAGCTGTTGCTGTTTCATCATTACATTGATGCAAAGCAGGAAAATAAACGGGGGCGAGCAGGTGCGGTGGGGGCATTCAAAAAAGCTGTTTTTGTTTCAGCATTGCATTTATGCACAACAGGAAAACAAACGGGGGCGAGCATGTGCATTGGGGGCATTCAAAAAAGCTGTTGCTGTTTCAGCATTACATTGATGCATAGCAGGAAAACCAACGGGGGCGAGCAGGTGCATTGGGGGCGAACAAAAAACTGTTGCTGTTTCAGCATTACATTGATGCATAGCAGGAAAACACAAGTGGGCGAGCAGGTGCAGACAGGGCATTCAAAAAAGCTGTTGCTGTTTCACCATTGCATTGATGCATAGCAGGAAAACAAACGGGGGCGAGCAGGTGCAGACAGGGCATTCAAAAAAGCTGTTGCTGTTTCACCATTGCATTGATGCATAGCAGGAAAACAAACGGGGGGGAGCAGGTGCATTGGGGGCGTACCAAAAAACTGTTGCTGTGCAGTCAATGCACCGCAAAATCGAAGACAAAATTGGGTATGCATTACTTGTTTCCATTACATTGACGTTTCACGTTCAGTCACTGTGCGTAGCCATAGAGCCTCGTTGTTTTGATTCACATAATTGTAATGGGCAACAAGAGCCTCCCTTCTCTCCGCAAATCCTTTTTGTACCTCTACCGCAACGGCATCTTGAGAATCAATCAATAAAGGGCCCACCCTTCCGAAATCTGATGCTGAATCAATCATGGCACGATTACCATTGTCATCAGTGACACGGGCACACACCCTGCTCGTTGCTAGGATTGCTTGGAACCTATCATCGAGAATAGCGTCACCTTGTGGGGTTTTCCAGTCAAGCGCTGCTTGACCAATGCTAGTGTAACCATTATGGTCTAGCAACCAATTGTGCAGCATGCAACAAACCCTGAATGTGTTATCGATGTCCTCCTCATTAGGCAACATAAAGGGAAGCCTCAAAACTCTGAACCGTGTCTTCAAAATCCCAAAAGTGTTTTCAATATCCTTTCTGACACTCTCCATGCGCTTGCTCCATAGGAATCGCTCTCTTATGCTTGTATGCTTGAACCCACAGATGGTGCAAAGCCATTGATGGTACCCACCGTCACATAGAAGCCATGCCCCTACATGTTCCACAAGCTCTCCAGTTGCACTCCGCATATTCAAGGTGCTTCCGGTGAACAAGGTGTCCTCCTTCACCGCCTTGATCATATCATCCAGCTGGGCCATGTTCTTGTCGTTGCGCCCTCCTGGATGCGGACCGTTGATGTGCATGATCTTGCCAAGATGATCACAATGAACGTTCCAAGCAAGTGTCGGGTAACCTTCCTTTCCTTTGTAAAGGAATATTTGTTGCTGAGGGCAACAGTCCCAAGCAACATGAACTCCGTCCATGCTACCAACGCATCCCGGAAATCCCAATAGGTGGTATATATTTTGGATTACTTCAACTTCTTCTTTCTCCTTGGGGATGCTGACCCATTTATCGAAGTGAGTATCTACGAGCCACTTAATCCAATTGTGATAGAATCGGGACAACACAGGCTCGCTTATACCGCTCTCCACCTCCAAGGACTTGAATGAAGCGCCTGTGGCAAGGAACCGCAACGCTGCTAAAATCTTGAGTGGAAGAGGATGTGGCTTTGGCCCCTTCACTCCTGTAATATCATGGTCCTTGAACATGCCGCTGTTCCTCGTCATCTCCACTAGCTCATTGAACAACGGAAAAGGAATACGGAATTGTCGCGTAAATTCGCGGTACATGACGCTCGTTGGATGGTCTTTCCACTCACTCGCCTCATTTAAAAAGGATACCTCGTATGCGCATGGTCTTGACGGCGACCGAAGGCGCCACGCGTGTAGGCCATTCAGCCAAGGTCGGCGCGGTGTCCCCTTACGTTTGTATGAACGGGTCCCCGATCCTATACGCATACGGCCATGAACTTCTGTCCCGCCATGATGAGGAACCTTGCCTGAACGCCTCCGACGTCTGAAAAGTCTAGCAGCAAGCGCGCTCACCAACGCAAGAAGTTGACCGAGTTGTATGCTTGCTTCCAACTCGGCGAGGTCGCCGACGTTGCTTGTCCCCGCCGCGATAGCAACTGGGATAATGAAAGCCATCGCTAAAGCAAACAAAACATTCTTCCATGAAAAGCTCGACATGGTGAGCCAGAAAATATAGAGAAAGGTCGGAGAAGACTACTCACTTGAGCTATTGAAGGCGAAAAACTGGAACTGCACTAGACAGCTCGTGCTCGCAACACAGGCATGCGCGAGCTGGCAACAATAAGTTACCTGTATTTGAAATTCATATTTTTTTCAAATAGTACATATGAAAGTACCCGTAATAATACACAGAATCTTATGGTCAGATTGATTTGAATCTAGAGGTTTGCATATCCAATATCATGTGTACGGGACAGTAACTCTAGCGGTTACTGTTACCGTTAATATCGGCACGTCTCACCTGCAGGGCAACCACCTTGCCCGGGCAGTTCGACGCAGCCAACGACCAACGACTTCCCCAACGGTCAGCTCTAGCTAGCCCGTGCCTTATAAGCCGTAGCTAGCCACGAGCCTAGGCACTCTCTGCTTTCGCGCTCAGCCAATCTAGGCTTCGCGCGAACGCAGTCTCGACTCTAGTAGTCGAGCAGGGTGTCAGTTTACCTTTCGTCCCATGCGCACTCGAGCGTCACGCGACACTTTCCCTCGTTCAGCTACGCAGTTCCCCACTATGCAGCCTGAGCAGTCTACATCCGCCGCAGCGGCCGACCCTCACGCTACCACACTCGAACAACGCACAGCCGAACAGATTCGTACGGCGGTTTTGGCATCGGAACAACGCATTACTGAGCAGTTTTTGGCGGCTAACGTTGCCTTACTCGCTCAGCTTCGACAGCCGACAGCCACACCTGCTACTACTGATCAACAGTAGTCCATTCCCACCGACGCGACCACAGCGACGGAGGGTGGTAAGGAGGCCCCTGCGCCACCTATCGACCTGCTTGACGACGAACCCGACCCCTCCGCGGCCGAATTCGTCGACTTCACCTACTACGGCGAAGTCATCCCAGCCGGCCTCGAACGTCCGCCTCGCGACGTCGACGAGCCACGTCTGTGGACACTCACGGACGACACCGCCCGCTCACTAAGTGACAAACGCACCCAGGCAGCATACGACGAGTACCTACACATCGGGTGCTATGCCTTCTTCGACAGCTGCGCCAACGCGGCAATTGGCGAGGCTCTGGACACGCTGTCGCACGGCACACCTCTACCGACAGAGCAGGCGGCAGCAATTACCCTCATCCGAGCGGGTCATCGCACCCACATGGCGACGGAGGAGGCCGCCCGTACTAGATTGGGCTTCCTCCGCCTCACCAAGGGCGGACAAACGAGCACAGATGCGGACCGCGTCTTTGCCGAACTGGCCCACGAGCGCTTCTGCCGACCGCGCCCTGCCGCGGTCTCCGGCACATTGGATGCGCTTCGCCAAGCGTTCGTCGACCGCACGCTGGAAGTCAGCCTACACGCCGCCAGCAAGGCCGCCGCCGGAGCTGCCTTCGCGAAAGTCACACCGGACAAGCCTCCCGGCCCCGATGCGCGAGCCCGCAAAGCCGCCGCCGACAAACGCAAAGCCGCTGCAGCAGCAGCAGCCGCAGCACGCGCCACCCCCTCCCCCAAGCCGACCGACCCGGCTAAAACCCCGAGCAAGAAATGACGGTGTGGCCCGCCGCTCCGATTCCTGCTCCCCGACGTCTTCCTTCATGCGCCACCGCGTGCGTCGAAGATGGCGGGAGTGGGAGCGCATCGGAGCGAGCGGCCAAGTCCTAAACTGGATCCGCCATGGCGTTCGCGTAAAATTCAAGCAAGGTCTACGCCCCAAGCCCTTCAACCACGGCATCTCTATGCTCGACGCGACGCCGGCCCAACTCGAGTTTCTAAACTCAGAGCTCCCCCGCTTCGAAGCTTGCGGAGCTTGGGAGCGGGCGGACAACCCTCGCTACGTTTCCCGGATGTTTTTAGTTCCAAAACCCGGGTGCAACCAATGGCGTTTGATTATCGACCTTCGAGAACTCAACCGTTATTGCTCGACCTTCACCATGACGTGCGAGACGCTCAAGCACCTACGTCACCTCTCGCGTCCGGGCGACTACTTCGTCTCCCTCGACCTTGCCGACGGGTACTACACCCTTGGCATCCGGGAGGAAGACCGCGACTTCTTCACGGTCAACTACCGCGGCACGCTATGGCGCCTAGCATGCCTCCCCATGGGCTGGTCGGGGTCGGCTTACTACTTTTGCAAGCTAACTCAAGTGTTCACGAACCACCTACGTCGCCCCCCGCAACCTGTGCCAACGGCTACTTCCCCTCACAGTCGCCGCCCCACCAAGCGCTTCCTCCGAAACGCGCGATGGCGAGGGATTCGACTCCTACCCTACATGGACGACTTCCTTTTCCTCGCCGACTCCTACGAGGACGCCCTCCTACTGCGACAACGCGTTCAAGCCCTACTCGACAGCCTCGGCCTCGAACGCAACCCCAAGAAAGGCGTTTGGACACCTACCCAAGTGGGCGACCATTTGGGCTTAACGGTGGACCTCCATCATGGCATGTTTCGCGCCCCCCCCGCAAAGCTTCAACAGCTCGCGCAACAAGCCTCATCCCTCCTCGGCCGAGCTGCGTCAAACGCCCGGTGGCTACCTACTCGCCACCTTGCGGCTTTCGCCGGAAAGGCGCAGTTCCTCTACCTCGCCATCGCCCCCGCGCGTTTCTTTTTACGCGAGCTCCACAACGTGTTAGCCACACGGGTTGGGTGGGGCGGACGCGTTCGCCTCACCCACCAACTACGCCGCGACCTCGAGTGGTGGCGCACGGTCCCCTCCCAACACAACGGCCGGTCCATCTACAAGCCTATCGAGACCGCCTACCTCCACGCCGACTCGAGCGACTACGGTTGGGGGGCCGTTCTCAACGAGGACTCCAACTATCAAGCCCGTGGCTTTTGGAACGCTACCGACCGCCAACAACACATTACGTGGAAGGAACTTCGAGCAGTGCGACACGCGGTGGAATCTTTTCTACCCCAACTCCGAGGCCGGCAAGTCCTCCTACACGAGGACAACACTGCGGTGGTCGCCGCCCTCACCAAGCTCACCTCGCGCTCTCCCGCCATGATGGCCGAACTCCGTCGCCTATGGTACCTCCTCGACAGCCACGACATCAACATCCGGCCACGCTACATCCGCTCGGCGGCCAACATATGGGCCGACGCGCTAAGCCGGGAGTTGGACTACGAAGACTGGCAGCTCAACCCTCGCGTTTTCGCCTACCTTCAACGCCGGTGGGGGCCGCACACTATCGACCGTTTCGCCTCGATGCTCAACACGCAGCTACCACGCTTCAATGCCCGCTGGCGCGACCCCCTGTGCGAGGACGTCGACTGCCTACACCTCTCCGACACGGCGTGGAAGTGCGAGAACAACTACTGCAACCCCCCTTGGTCTGCCCTACCGGCGCTGGCAGCAAAACTCGAACAAGCTCGAGCAGCGGCAACCGCTATCGCCCCCTACTGGCGAAACAAACGTGGTACCACGCGTTCGCACGCTTGGCCACCGAGACCGTGCACTTCCCAGCGTCCCGCGACCTGTTCTTTCCAGGCAGGCCGGGCAAGCACGAAGGGGTCGGGCCGCCCGCGTGGAGCATCGTGGCCTTTCGGCTCACACCCCCTCTTGGCTCTACACTCGACGCGGTGCGATTGGCCGAGCGATACGCCCGGACCGGTTAAATGCGCCTGTACAGCACGTCCCCCCTCTGCGTACAGGACCGCCGCGCTACGGATTACGCCGTGAAGCAGCACAGTCGCCCTGGTCCACCGATTTAGCTGAAACTTTCCAAGACCTCTTAGGATCTGACAAACTCGGGGTTACAGCGGTTGCCCTACTCAGCAACTCGCTAGCGCCCTCGACGTACACGAGCTACCAGAGCGCAATCAGACAATTTTTTATTTTTTGTGCAGAGGAGAACATCGCCCCGCTACAGGCCACACCCGCCACAATGGTCCGTTACACAGCCTGGCTGGCCCTACTCGGAACGGTCGCTGCAAGCTCGCTACAACCCTACTTCTCCGCCATAAACAAGTTCTTCCGTGACCACCGGCGCCAACCTGTCGCCGTGGGCGAACTTTTGGCGTACGCCCGCCGTGGCCTCGAAATGCTACAGCACCGCATGGTACCTACCACCGCTCGCCTCCCGCTACCCGCACAAGTCGCCCTAGACATCCTACACTACGCCAACACCCTTCACGATACTTTCGCGTGGACCCCTGCTGCCTTCCCCCACATGCAACGCTTCAGGGCCTGTTTAGCGGTGTGCGTCAATTACACGTTTTTCTGCCGCGCCGAAACCGGCGCCCGCTGCCAGACCGGCGACCTCGTGGTCGACAAGCCTTCGCAGCAAATCTGCCTCTACGTACGAAAGTCTAAGGGGGACCAGCGCCGCGACGCCAGCGATAAACTGGTCATCGCTATCCCGGTAGCCGCTAACCCCGTCCTGGCGAACCTGATCGACTACTACACGGAACAACGCGCTATATTCTGCACAAAATTCTACAACAAGCCACCCCCGCTCGCCTTCTGGAGTTTTTCACCTTCAGAGCCCTCCGCCGATTGGGGTGCCGCGTCCACCATCTCCACCTGGCTCTCCCTCGCCCTCCTCACAGTCAACTCGTCCGCGCCCGCCGGCTTTAAATGGACATCGCATAGCCTACGGAAAGGCGCGGCGTCCGCTGCCAGCTGCATCGGCGCACCCCTCCCCGTAATCAAATTTATGGGTGGCTGGGCCAAGAACAGCTCTGTGACTGAAGGAAAATATATTGACCCAACCATGACCCCAACACCTGCTGCTTGGCGGTTCTTCGGCTGGCTCACTCCGTCCCCCCCGCAACACTAATTCTGGCTGTGCAAGCCTTTGGCTTTAGGTTACTGGCAAAACGTGCCCTGGGGTAAATGGTCAGATTGATTTGAATCTAGAGGTTTGCATATCCAATATCATGTGTACGGGACAGTAACTCTAGCGGTTACTGTTACCGTTAATATCGGCACGTCTCACCTGCAGGGCAACCACCTTGCCCGGGCAGTTAGACGCAGCCAACGACCAACGACTTCCCCAACGGTCAGCTCTAGCTAGCCCGTGCCTTATAAGCCGTAGCTAGCCACGAGCCTAGGCACTCTCTGCTTTCGCGCTCAGCCAATCTAGGCTTCGCGCGAACCCACCCACCCATCCCTATAATCCTGCGCTAATTGACCCCCAGACCCTGTCTGTGGGTGTCTTTTGGCCAAATTGTAAGCAAGCTGACATCTTTGGCAAAACGTGCCCTAGGGTAAACCTGTGAAATACGAATTGGGTCCCAGCCGCCACCCAAATTCGGCGTAGAATCTCAAACTGTACGGGATACCGGAATCTTCCACCGGCGAATCTTCCTCTACAATACGAATCGCGGCTTTATGGCATCCGCATACGAAATAAAGCGACGAACCTGTAATGGAACGCAAACGAAAAATAGAGCCCTGGCAGATTCGAACCACCGACCTGCTGAGCTGCAATCAGCCGCTCTACCACTGAGCTAAGAACTCACATGCCTGTCATGTCAAAAAAGCTAGTTAAATAATTTTGGATGTCTCAGTGGCACTTGTACCGTGAATAAGTGAGTACTTGCGTACATGTACCTGTTACATCTACCCGTACTCGTAGCAGGTACGGAAGCGCTCGTTGCCGCGAAGCTCGTTGGCGAAGGAGCGAGGGCGAGCGCGTTAGCACGATGACTCGTTCGTCATCAACAACGACAGCACTACTGCATACCCGTCTTAGCTCCGCCAGTGTGCTGATCAACGGGGATATCTCCCATTCTCGGTAGTGTCGGTTACTGACTAGCGAGTAGCGATACCAGGAACCGGCGATTACTCAATTCACTTACCGCGCCTCCACCCTCGACCTCGCGAGCGTATATGTAGTCGTAGGTCTAGCGGAGCTTCTTCATAACCTCGCTTCCCATCCCCCGGGTACTGATTTTGTTTCTCTGATTGATTGAGGCCTTTATATGATAGTGCGCCTCTATGCTACGTACGTAACGCTCATAGAGGTGCTCCGTCAACACACAAATGAATCATACAAATCACACTCACGCACACACTAACACAAATATATACACACATGCACACTCACACGAACGTACACCCCCCACACACACACCCTCCAACCCACACACCCAAACACAGGCGCTAGCTCACACACGCACACACACACACACCCTCCCACATACACAAAGAGTGCAAATACACACAGTCATAGGTACACAGATAGAAGCACATAGGTACGTAGATAAAGGCACGTATACAAATTCACACACAGACACACACACACGCACACACACACACACACACACACACACACACACACACACACACACAGCAAATACATACAGTCATAGGTACACACACCTAAGTGCGTGTACACACACATGAACACACACACACACGCACACGCACTACGACCACCATATTCCTCACATCCTGAATCATCAAAGGCAGCTAGGATCATAGTGTATAGACATACTCCGCTGGCTCACGCAGCGATCGCCGCATCACTTGCGATAGTCTTACTATCACTGAAGATGGTTCTTACTTTCTACAGCGGCCAGCCTGATCGCAAAAGCGCCTGACACCACACGCATACATCAGAGCCTCTAAACATATCAACTTCATGCTCACTGTGATTAACCGCTGTGGGGCGGCAGTAGCTAGCATGTACTTATCATAGAATGCCTATGCGGTGGCGACGGGCGCTCAATGTGGCTGGGGGAAGTAGAGGGAGTGGGCGGCGAGAGGGTTTGAGTGGACAACAGTCGTTATTAAAATATGGAAAGGGCGGGCGCGCACATCGTGGGGGGAAATGGCGGGTGCGATTGCAGCGACTGCGCACGCTCAATAACTGTCACTACCGACGCAGTCTACGCAGGGGCAGCGCGATGGGGCGCGAGGCCGAGCAGCTCCGCCGCACGCATCACCTCCCCCCGCTGCGCCCCATCCTCAATGGCCGCTCCATCGCGCGGCAGGCGGCAGCTCTGCTGGTCCCCAACTGACGCCACGGCACACGACAGTAATACACTGAGCTCAGCACCAGAAACAGCGCATCGCAATAGCAACCGACGTGGCACAGCTCAACATAGGGATGTAGAACATCATTGCAGGGTTCCAATGCGCAGCTCCCCTCTCCTATGCTCTCTCCCCTTTTCATCATTTTCATGTGCGGATTTCAGTGGAGACACTTACAATTGCATACGCAGAATGCAATCCAGCGTCACTTGTTTCGCCTTTCTTCTATACTTTTAAGAGGAGGTTAATCCATCCCCCCCTCTGCATTCTCTTCCTACTGCCTGCTTCTCATCATGCACAGACATATACACGTCTCACGGCGAGGGAAGCGACAGGTGTGGCGCTCACCCTGCGACCGGAAGGGCTCCCCGTCCAAGAGGTACATCACCCACAGCTCCTTGTTCTCCCCCGGCGCTACATCGTGAAAGCCCATCAGCCCCGCCTTGGACACCCCTTGGTGCAGCACCAGTCGACTGCCATCAACTAGAAACTGCGTGGCCACGGTCACGTCGCACCACTGAGGGAATTCGGGGCAAAGGGGGGATAGGGTGTCAGTACTACTTCGGAACTAATTAAGAAAGAGTGATCCTCTTTTCAACAACAAATCATGAAAAGATTATCACAACCACAACCAGCAGGGGTGCGCGCCACAACCAGCAGGGGCGCGCGCACACACACACTCACACACAAACACATACATATACACACACACGAAGACACACACACACACACACACACACGTACACGACCACTAAAGTACAAGGCCAGAAATAAAAAGTAGTGCAGAGGAACAAGAAAGAACGAATAAAAGGAATGGTGACAATTTCGAGGGTGGCCAGCATGTATGGATCTTCTGGTAGGGGTTGTCACTCACCTGCTGCAGTGTTTCCGCGGGAGTCTCCGCTGCGTCGGAGCCCTGACGTTGTTGCTGAGACCACTGCGCCTGCCAGGTTTCGAGCCCCTTTCGGGTACCGTAGACTGCAGACACAACCACCAGACCTCCCTGCGCAATGACCGCAGCAGCGCAATGCCACAGTTCAGACTCATACCGCCAATTTTAAGCAAAAAATGGCGGCGGTGTGATTTTTCAGGCTGGGGACCTCATTTGACGCTTAGGGTGGGCTGAGTGTGGGTCTTTGGTTCGATGGGTCAGTCAGTGGGTGGATAGAAGACGGTGCGTTCGTGTGCATGATTGGTGTGCTTGTGTGTGTGTGTGTGTGTGTGTGTGTGTGTGTGTGTGTGTGTGTATGTGTGTGTGTGACTGTGTTATATTCTCTTGGTGTGGTGTTGAGGGGGGGGGGGGGGGGGGGGGGGGGGGGGGGTGACATAACATGAGCACCCAACGACCTACACGCATACACCCCCAATATGCGGACAAAAAAATTGCAGATACAACTTTCACAGTATAGAAAATAGGCACGAATCATACCCCGCTCACACCAACATAAGCACACACACACACACACACACACACACACACACACACGCATGCACAGTCCTTCCAAAGCTACGGGAAAGGTACGCATAGATAGGGACGGCCACGCTTCCCACCCTCTCCGCCTCCTTTTTCGTTTTCCGCTTTGCCACGGGCTCCAACAGCCGCCGCTCTGACTCCGCACTTGCCAACCCTTCTGACACGATGCCCATCAGCTCAGAGCGCCTCGCCAGT
>JAPMLY010000132.1:0-70000 GCA_026401115.1 Tetraselmis chui
AGGCGGGGTCTGAGAGGCGGGCGCGGCCAAAGGTGGATTAGTGGTGGGGATTGATGGTGAGGGCTCAGGAGGATTGGGTGTGTGCGCCTCTGTGGATGAAGGTGTGGCGGAGGGGGGTTGTGGCTGTGCCGTTGGTGGAAATGAGAATGCAGTACAATTCTGTGGTGAGGGATATTTGGATGCTGGTGTTGATGATGGGGGAGGGTGAGGGGTGAGAGCGGAAGTAGGAGCCGTCCGGGAATTTTGGGAGGGAGGTGTGGTGTGTGAGGTCAAGAGGGGTGTGGGGGGTGGAGGAGGAGGGGCTGTGATGTGCTGTGAATTGTTGTGCTGTCTGGTGAAGCAGTGTTTATAGCCAATGTGTGTTGGGAAAGACGCCGTCAGCGTTGGGACATGGCAGGGAGGGGGTCTGGCGGGACTGAACGAGGACTGTGGTGAGGCAAGTGTGAGCCCATGAGGTGCCCGGGACGTGTCCAATGACCGGGGGGGGGGGGGGGGGGGGGTGATTGTGAGTTTGTGAAGATGGGGGCTGGGGGGTACTGGTTCGTGAAGGGAAGTAGGAAATATATTCAGTAAAACAGGGCCTAACTGTAAAAATATGGGGTTATTGGGCAGGTGGAGGATATTTATCCACAGGGAGGAGGGGTAACTCTCGATCGGGGTGGGGTCGTCCACGGGCTGGATCGCGTCCGCGAAATGGTGGAGGAATTGGACCGATTCAGGCACGTCTTCCACTTGACAGGGGGGTGGTGTCGTGTGTGTGGTGCCGGCGGGGGCGAGCTCGGTCGACAGGTGTGAGGTGAAAAGGTCATGTAGGAGGGCGATCGCTTCTCGGCCGGATATGTCGTTGATCAGGGGGAGCGAAGTTTAATCCGGTGACCTGAGGTTGGGGGAATCGAGGCTGCTCGGAGGAACTGGACTTTCTGCTGTTCCAGTTTCGTCAGTAGAGGGGGGGGAAGCGATGCGTTGGGCGGTGTCGGACCGATCGAGTGGAATTCACGTTGCTGTGAAATGAGCTGGTACAAAAATCCGATCGCGACACAGGAGGTGGGAATGTCTAGTCTGACCTCTTGAAAGCCCGACGTTAGCTCGTCAGGCAGGGGAGTGGCATCGTAACATGGGCGGGAGGAGGGGTGGGGGGTTCTGGTGATTCGCGCCGTTCATCGCGAGTGGTGGGCTAGGTCCCGACTTATCGAGTTCTTTGCGCGGAGAGGGAGGTCTGTGATCCGGTTGACGCTTTCGAGAAGCCATCGTCGGGCAACCGAGCAGGTCGAGGTCATTGTATCGGTGGGTTGGGTCGGGTCCGGGAGGAACATACCATGGAGCCAGAAGCTGGCGATGTGGGGGGGGGAGGTGGAGTACTGGCATGTGAGGAGGTAGGAGTCGATCATACGGGAAGGGAGGTCGTCGGCCGGCCCAAGGTCTTTGGTTGACCGGGGGGGCGCCAGGACCACAGGAGACTGGAGTCCTCGACCAAGGGAGGGGTCCAAAGCGGCGCCCAAGTGGTGCCTTACCGGGGGTGGTTGAGGCACTGTGAGGAAGGGAATAAGAGGGTGTCACGCGAGGCGAGTCTTGGGGTTGGAGAGGTCCACGTAGGTCTCGTGCGCCGGGCGAGGCCGAAGGAGCACATGTTTGTAAGTGGGGAGGAGGTCAGGGGACGAGGACATAGTGGTCGAGTGGAGTTCGAGTAGTGAGGTTGAGTTTTGTTGGATTGTATTCTCTTTCCGAGTGGGTTGCGTGTGTTGGCGGCACACGACCATGCCTTATGGGGCCTTGGTTTGGAGGATGTTGGCGGCGGACGTGAACGTCCGGACGCTCGGTGTAGCGCGGTGTGGCGCGCCACCCCCGGGGAGGGGGGGTTTTTGTAAGCGATGGTTGTTTGTGACTGGTCGTAGTACTGAATGTGTATTTTCGGATTTCAAAGTGGGAGGCGCGAGAGCTGTCGGGGAGACAAAATTCAAAACTCTGCGAGCTGCGCCTTGCTGTGTGTACCGTCTGGTGTCGCTACGGATCCACTGACATGGGTGAGCTAGGCTCAGTTGGGGAGAGGTGGACGGTGCATGTAGTTCAACGGGCCCTATGTCCACCCGTCTATCGCTCATCGGGAGGCAAGGCCCGGAGCGAAGACGGTCGGTGTAGCTCATACAAACTGCCGACCCATCCCCGGTATGTGGTTCAGTAGTACTTTAGTTGTACTTTGGATCTTTTTACTGTCTTTAGTGACGGCAGGATTCGGCATGGTCCACGTTCACGTATTGTACACGCCTGATCTGTCCTCGCGGTCGGCACAGAACATCAGACGTCTATTGAGTGTTAGCAAGATGTAGAAACACTCCGGATGCGATTTTCTTTTCCAACAAATTCTGACTGTGGCATAGTGCTTGTCACCACATGAATGAGGATGCTAGTGTCGTCCGGGAATGGCCTCTACCTCCTCCCCATGACACATGACTCTGCGGGGCTGTCCTCGCACAACGTAGACAGTCGTAGTGGACGGTCGGTCGCTCTTGATGCTGAGTGTGACCCTGCCCTATGGCATAGCCATATGGGACATTTGAATATGCAGAGCCTTAAAGCACAACATTCAAGTAATACCCCCTCTGTGCCATCCATGCCTAGCCCTATGAATGATCTCTCCTGTGATTCGTGCAATATGAATAAGGCCACCTCGGCTCCGAGAAATCGCACTCCATCACAGAAGCATGTTGCACCGTTTGAGCAGTTCTCGTGTGATCTTTGGGGTCATGTGCATGTAAGTACGTACGTACGGATTGTGCTATTGTCTGTTAGTTATCGATCACCGCACAAACTAATTGTGGGTTCGATTCCTGAAGTAAAAAAATGAAACCAACTCCAAGTTGCAGACCTTCATGTTGGACGCACGCAACACCCACGCCAAGTGCCACTCTCAACTTCATGCATTTGCCCCTTCATTAAGTTCGATTCGGACTCTGTGTTTGAGGCATCTGAGACATAGATCATGTGCACCCGCTTGGGTTTCAATACATAGTTCTCCGCCCCCTATGCACATCATATGTTAGGCAAGGCTGAGCGTCCTTGGCGCACACTGCGTGACTGTGCCTCCTCCATGCTCCACGCAATGGCTTTTCCAAACATCATGTGGTCATGTGCGATTAGCACAGTAGTACACATGCGCAACCGCACCTTTAGCAAGGCTGTGGGCCCTTCCGGAGGGGTACCCATCACACTGCTCACATGTGCCGTGCTTGATGCGTCAACCTTCCAAGTGTTTGGGTCCGCGGTGTTTGTCAAGGTGCGTGAAAACCTCAGACGCAAACTTGGCCTTAAAGCATTCCGTGGAGTGATGGTGGGGTACTCCCAGACCTCCCCTTACTGTCGCGTGTACAATCACACTGCACGACGCGAGACAGAGCCACACATATCACAGACCCACACACATACAAACAAGCATACCACGAATTCTCACCCCGCAAGACACACACTTCCCTCCTTCCCCGTCTTAACCCCCTCTGGCAAAATCAACAAGTCCTCCTCCGCGCCACCCCCTCCTCCTTCATCATCAAATCCTGCCAGTCCATCACTAAACTCACGGGGTCCAACACCTCCCTCACTATCCCAATACGCCTACTCGCCGCAGTCCTCACCGAACCCACCGACACTGTCCACAACCGCCTCCCCGTCACAAACCTCAACCCCAAACAAGCATCCCCCCCCACCTCTCTCCACCCCTCATGGGTTCCCCTCCTCACGTCACACCTCCCCCGCCCTCCTCACACTCTCTCCCCCTTCACCCACTCCTCCCGCACCAACACCTACTCCCCCACTGCACCCATCACGCACATAGACACAGAATACCTCTCCCCCTCAGACCACCATTTCCCCCCCTGCGACGTAACGCGAATCATCTCCAAACACAAAGACACAGAATACGGACAAACCCAATACATGGTCGAATGGGCCCCGGAACACCTAACGGAATGGGATATACAACTCCAACTGGACGACGGCTTCCGACTCATCTCTTCCACCCCCACCTCGGTAAACCTACCCACCCCCACCCCCGCCGATTGCTCCATATGCCACAACCCTCTGCACTTAGAACCCACCTCCACCTGCAGCACATGCCCGCACTTTGCCGTCCACTCCCAATGCCGCCCCGCCTTAGGCCCCGCCTCATGGCAATGCGACTGGTGCGCTCGCGGCAAACAACACGACCTCACCCGCCTCCACGAGGTCCAGTGGGCGCCTTGCCTTCAACTACACGACACCATCAGTGAGACCCCCTCCGGCCCCACCGCCCTCACCGCATTTAACTCCGGCTTTGTCCCCTCCACCACACCCATCCTGCCAGAACCCGGACCGCCACCTTGGACACACCACCTTATCACATTCAACCACACCCCCATCAACCCTGACCTCGACATGCTCCCAACCGGTAAATTCGCCATCCACACACACCCATCACTCCACGACACAACCATACTATGCACCCCCGACGGCCGCGCGGTAACCACCCTTAACGGCCCCCGCGTCCGCCACCTATACCAACTCTTTCGCCCCGACCTCTCCGACCATACATTCGAAGAGGAGGTCTACAACCTCCTCACTCGCCTAGGCTCCCGCTCTGAAATCCACTCTCCTACACCCGCCACCACCACCCGCAACAGATGGGCCACCAGAGAAGACCTCCTCTCGGCTCTCCGTCACACATTCCACATCCAGACAGAACTCTACTCAGACCCCCTCAATAAATCACTCCACTCGCACACCTACCACTCACTCTACCCCGAAGACATAGTCTTCTCATCCAGCGGCAGCAATGCCCCACACACATGGCAAGGCACCAACATAGCCAACCCCGAATACGACCACGAATGCATGCGCCGAGCCATGGAACATGCAATCACCAGCGCACACCGCACAGCCTCACACACCCCCAGCGCTACCATCCTCATACTCCCCCGTTGGGAACACACCCCATACCGCCACTCCAAGTATATCAACTCCCCCTACACACATCACCTATACACCCTTCCCAATGACGCGAACACCTTCTTACCCCCAGACCAACACACAGGCCACCCCACCCCTACCCCATTCGGAACACGCTGGATGGTCGACATCTACCTAGTAGCTAACTCCCTCGCACTCCCCACCCTACCCTCACACACTGCCATGACCGCACTCCACAACACCCTCGAGTCCATATACGACACACACCTCCCGAACCCCACCATCACCATCCCACCTCCATACCTCACAGACTCCTACTCACCTCACTCCGCAGGCATATACTACTTCCCCCCCAACCCCACTCACCCCCTTACCTACCCCCTCCAAGAACGCACACAACTAACATACTCCCCCACCAGAGGCACTCTTGCTTGGAACTGGCAGGACTTCGTATACACAGACGGCTCGAAAAAAGGAAGCAGCTCCCCTCTAGGGGCCGCAGCCACCCACCCAGCCTCGGACACCAACGTCAAAATCCTGGTGACCTCTACCCCTCCCTCCCATACTATCAATCGAGCCGAACTAGCTGGCATTGACATAGGCCTCCAACTAGGCCATACCCACCTCCTAACTGACAGTGCGTGCTCCCTCCGTCTCATACAAGGATACCTTAACTGCCCCTCCGCTTATAGGCACAACATCCACCGCGACACACTCCTCTCTATCACACGCACCATCATAACCCGCTGCAACGCAGGCATCCGCACACATCTCGGGAAAATTAAAGCACACAACCACTCACTCGGCAACGACCTCGCTGACGCACTCGCTAACCAGATAGCGGATGGTCAAACACCAAACACCACATACAACACAGGCTCGGACGTGTCCATCGGTCACTGGACCTGGCCTTACACCCTCATACCACAGACTCAAGGGGCACCCATACCATACATATACACAAACCTCAAAGCCGACGCACACACCCACAGCTGCAAACACACACTTACACCCCTCTCACAGACATCCAAACACGGCGCCCTCCTCGCCCGCGCCGCGGCAGACGGCGCCGACTTCACCTTCCACAAAAAACACACAACACTCACCAACACCCAATTCACCCACAAACAAGAATTCATATGGGGCGTCCACAACACCCGCCTCCTCACTCACAACCCCACCATGCGCTGTCCCATGTGTGGCCAATTCACCAGCAACGGCCACATGGCCGGTAACTGCCCATCCATGTCGGGCCTAAGACAGGACCGTCACAACAGCGCGCTACAACTCCTACTATCCCTCCTGGAACGCCACAACGGAGGACGCTGGGAGACTATCACTGCAGACTTCGGTAACAAACCCATCAAGTCTTTCACCCGCCCCACCCCCACCTACACCCCTCTTGACTGTCACCCCCCGCACCCCACCCACATGCCCACCCGCCTTGTTGACGCAGACGAAGGTCTCTCGCCCGACTCCCTAACCTCGTGCCCCGCTATCCTCCCCCCCGAAATCCTCCCTCCTGCACTCCGTCCCCCGGCGTACAAACCCGATTTCATACGCCTCCTCGAACCTCGCTACGTCGGTCACAACAACGGCCGCCGCCGATACTCATCTATCAGGAAAATACAGATAGGGGAATGGAAATACTGCACCGACCACAACCTCTCACACACAGCTAGCTTGATTAGGGACAAATACACACCCCTCGCAAATGCCATCCGAAACCACTGGCCAGGTACCGAAGTCGACATCTTACCCATAGTCATGAGCCGCACGGGCACTCCGCACTCGTCCACCATAGCAAGTCTCACCTCTCTCCTCACCCTCCGCACCGACCCTCCCGACAAACTAGTCACCAAAGCACGACTCGACACATCTCGCATCCTTTCTTCACTCCATGCACACACCGTCCAATGGCTGCATTATCTCCTCCTTGTCTACCGCACCAAATCACGCACGACCACTCGCCGAGCCTCCGCATAACGCACCTCCCCAAGCCATTCTTGCACACCGCTTTTAAACCGCTTCAGACCCTCCCCGGGGGGGAGTAAAACCCCCGACCACACTTGGAGAGGTTGGACATAGGTGGTTCACGGTCTAGCCCTGACTTGTAAGTTCCCTGTTTGACATAGTTGGGAGGGCCCAGAGACAGCAGCCGACGCATCCGGCTTTTTGGTGAAAAACCGGCGCATACGGTACATGTTGTAAACAATTTCAATTTCAATTTCAATTTGCACGACGCATCACTACATCGGTTCACGTTAAGTTCCAAGAATCAATGCCGGGAACGGCCACCTCACATCCTTTTGACTCATCGATCGATGTATTTTTCGACGCTGGCAGTTCGCCAAATGCACCCGGCGTGTCCCAACCCGCTGATCTGAGCCCGGATGACGTGGACCTGGTTTGCGCAACGCCTGACTCTCATAGACCCACTTGTGTTCGCGGGGCATATGATCGTTTTGGGGACTATGTCACTCATGTGTCCACAGTGCCACGCGTGTGTGTCACTAATGCATGTTCGCATGACCTCTTCGATCACATGGAGGACATCGTCGCCCTCCATGACCTATCCATGATGATTGCCCACCCCCGACACCATTCCACAGAAGGCCATGTCGTGGATGTAGCTCTAGTGTCAACAAGTGTCTGTGTCGAACCGACATCCTACATGGAAGCATTGGTCAGCCCCCAATCCACAGAGTGGTAGCATGCCATACAGCTCGAGTTTGACTCGTTGACATCTAGCCATACATGGAACCTAGTTCCTTTGCTTGTTGGACGCCGGGTCGTCAACAACATGTGGGTTTACAAGGCTAAGACATACGCCTGTGGGGCCGTATCACGGTACATGGCCCGGTTTGTCTCTAAAGGATGCAGCCAGCGCGAGGGCGTCGATTACACCGAAACATTCTCGCATGTCATCCGCCTTGCCAGCCTCCGCACCTTCTTTAGTATCGCATTCGCACACGATCTCGAGTTGGGCGGTCTTGACATCGACACAACATTCATGTATGCACCCATCAAGGAGGATGTCTACATTAGACAACCACTCGGGTCTGACGACGGCTTATCCAACGTGTGCCATTTGCGTCGGTGTTTGTACGGCTTGAAACAGTCTCCTCGAGAGTTTAATGAACTCCTTCGAGATTGGCTAATTTCTCAGGGCTGACGGCAACTCATGTTAGATCCTTGCATCTACATTTTTGAGGCTGACGGGGTCTTTGCCATGATCGCGCAGTGTGTCGACGACATCCATGTTGCGTGCAATAACACTGCCTGGCGAGTGGCCTTCACCGCTCTCGTTCGCTCACGGTTTGACATCAAGGATCAAGGCGACTTGTCGGACATCATTGGCATGCACATCACCAGGGACCGAGCCGCGAGCAGGATCAGCTTGAATCAGGGCAAGTACGTGCGCAAGCTGGTTGAGAAGCACGACATGGTTGACTGCAAGCCATCGTGCCCGCCCATGGACCCTGGCTTTCTTGCTGCTATTCCTAAGCAGACACATGTGCCTCTTACCGGGACGGACCTTGAGATCTACCCTAGCCTTCTAGGTAGTCTCCGGTAAGTCAAGTACGCCGCGGTATGCACTCCGCCGGACATTTCGACAACGCTAAGCATCCTCGGCTCAGCCTAGGCCAACCCTACCGTGGCCCACATGCAAGCCCTAAAGAAGGTGTTATGATACATCAAGGGCTCACCCAGCATGAGCCTGACGTGGGGGGGGGTACGGATAACTCACTCCAACTCATAGGCTTTGATGATGCAAACTGGGGCAACGATAGTGAGACGCGCCGCTCACGGTCAGGTTTTCTATTTACACTGGGCACGGGTGCGGTCAGCTATAAGTCACGCAAGTAATCATGCGTCGCACATTCTACGTGCGAAGCATAGTACTACTCGGCAGCGGACGCCACCAAGGAGGTAATTCACATTCGACAAATGCTATCTGAAATGTTCAGTCGACCTGCCAACAGGTTGACCACCATATGGGAAGACAACCATTGCTGCATCGCCTACTCGCAAAATGCATTGGTGAGCGAGAAGACCAAGCACATCGATGTTGAATACCATCACTTCGTGAAGGATCACGTGCAATTGGGAGCCATCATACTTCGGTATCTACCGATTGGTGACATGGTTGCGGACATGTTGACCAAGCCACTACATGGAGTCTTGACAGATCTTGAGGCCGCCGCAAGGCAGACCTCCGTGGTCTAAGCTCCTTTAGTAAGGTAGTTACTGTGACTCAAGAATGCGCGTTGGGTGAGCGTGCATGAAGTCGATGTACGCCTGAGTCTTGGCAAGCTTCTGCCATTGGGGCGTCTCCAAGAAATCTTGTAACGTTGTAGTTCGATGCACCTCGTTCAGTCGGTGCCAAACAGGTGGAATGTCGTCATCACTGAAGTGCGTCATGAAGAGCAAGTACTTGCCTCGTCGTCCAGGTAATAACTTGATGCACACAGAAAATATGTGAGAGGCGTCGAATTCTTCATCGTCTCCCTGTGGAACAGCCACTGGGACAGCTTGTCCGAATGGAGCGGTAGGGCATGGTCGTAGATTGTTCACATGAAACACATGATGTAAGCGTACTATGGCTGGAAGTTTTAATATGTAATTGCGTTTCCCAATATGCTCTTCCACTGTAATATGGTCCAATCTATATGTCCTCTAGCTTCTTGTTTGTTTGTCCCCGTCATAAGAGATTCATTGTAATAACTGACACTTTGTCTCCTTTGACGAAGTGTGGGACTGTCGACGGTTCCGTGCGTGCTTGCGTCTCGTCTTTGTGTAGTTGTAACACCGAACGTACCAAAGCATGTACTTCTTATAAGAATCTTAACCGTTGTGACGCGTCTTGCGAAACCGGAATACACGGTCGCATGTTGAACAGCAAATCAGTGGGCTCCTTAGGAGAGATCCCAAAATTTGCCTCAAAGGGGGTGTGCTCAATTCCGAGCGCACAAAAAGCGTTGTACGCAAATTCCACTTGAGGTAACAAGTCTGTCCAATTAGATCCGTCGTAGCAACAAAAGCAAATAAGGAGCTCCTGAAATGTAATGTTAACACGCTCCGTTAGTCCATCCGTCTCCGGATACCGACTTGAAGACACGTTTAGACACGTTCCAAGACGGCGCCAAAGGGCCTACCATAAGCCATTGACGAATTTCGGGTCGCGGTCACTAACCAGTACGCGAGGAAGTCCATGCAATCGGTAGACTCCCTTAAAAATCAAGTTAGCAATTACTTCGGACGCTCTATGTACACGGTATGAAACGGGCCATTCGAGTAAGATGATCGACCACAATCCGCACACTATCAAAGCCATTACTCACATGCAAGCGTGTCAAATAATCAAGGCCAACTGTGTGCCACGGTCGACGTGAAATAGGCAATGTGTAACGAGTCGCAGCCATCTGCGGTTGAATCTTTGCTCGTCGACACACGACGCAGCGCTCACAAATTTTTTTCACGTCTTGGCGAATTCGTTTCCACTGGAATCTGTCGAGCGCTTTAGCAAGAGGGCTAGCAACTCCTCTTTGACTAGCTGACGAACTTTCGTGCCTTAGCGTGATCAGTCTTAGTCGGAGCTCAGAGTTCCGCGGAATACAAAGGCGATCGAGACGCCATAAGTACCCAGCTCTAGCTTTTATCCGACTGTCTTTCGTCCACTCACCCTCGTCCCCATAAGACGAGTCTTGGGCGTACCCCTCGCGAATGAGATCAGCGAAGTCATGGCTCAGGTGCAACGCGTTAACCGTCATTAAGTTTAACTATGCGTCTTCTAACAGCATATGGTACTTCCGTCGTAATTCTCGATCTGACGGAACCTCGCCATCCCAAAACAATGGAGCCATGGCATGAGGTGCGAAGTCTGGACGCCGAATTAACGAATCAACTTCGTTCAGAGCTCCCTTGCGACACGCAAGTGTCATCGAGCCCACAAACGGTTGCAAGTCCCGCAGGTATCGTGCTTGCCGCTTGTTTAGCCCATTGTTCGGTTGCATGAGCATATGTCGCAGTGTGTCGTGATTTGTTACGACAAGGAACTCAGAGCATCCTTCAAGGTAACACCAACAATGCTTGACGGCTTTACATACGGCCAAAGCTTCTAGATCGTACGCAGAGTAAGTGTTGTCACGCTCAGCTGGATTCAGCTTACGCGCCCAGTAAGATATTGGTTGTTGAAGTCCACCTCCTTGATCTTGCAAGAGGACTGCTGCAATTACCACTAACGAAGCATATGTAGCTACGGTGAACGTCCACCTCCTTGATCTTGCAAGAGGACTGCTGCAATTACCACTAACGAAGCATATGTAGCTACGGTGAACGTCACGTCCGAGTTGACCATTGGAAGGATCATACATGGCGCGGAAATGAGCCGTAACTTGAAAGTCTCAGAGGCTTCCAAACATGCATGCGTCAGCGTAACCTTAACCTTAAGTGGCTGGGACTTTCGCAATAAGTCCGTCAATGGAGCCGCAAGGTCGCTGAAATAACGAATAAATCTGGGGTAGAAGTTGCAGAATTGCACGAAACTGCGAACCTCCTTCTGCGTCGTAAGAAATGGCTAGTCTGCAACGGCCTCGACTTTCCTTATCGAAACGGAAATTTGACAAGCGGACACAGTGTAGCCATGATACTCCATCTCTTGAAGGCCGAACGAGCACTTCTTAAGGCGTAACTTCAAGCCCTCCTCCTTAAATATCTGAAGAACCAAACGCATGTGCTCCAAGTATTCCTCATGTGTGCAACTGTAAATACAGACGTCGTCGAGATAGACGGTAACGAACTTGTGTAAAAAGTCGCAAAGAATGTCATTCATCATTCTCTGGAATGTAGTTGGTGAATCGCACAGTCCAAACGGCATGGCGACCCATTCCATTAAGCCATCAAGGGTCTGAAAATCAGTCTTGTGGACGTCTTGATCACGCACTCGAACTTGCCAGAAGCCATACGCGAGATCAAGATGCGTGTAAAAATTCGCGTCCTTAAGATCATCAAGTGCGTCGTCCACACGCGGAAGTGGATAGGCGTCCTTGCGCGTAACTTCGTTTAGTCCACGGTAGTCAATGCACAAGCGTAGCGAGCCATCAACTTTACGCACAAAAAAGGAATTGGCGAGCCGAACTCACTATGGTTTGGGCGAATCAAGCCAACTTCCATAGCGTCTTTGAGCTGTCGGCTAAGCTCAGCGCGCTCTGCATGTGACAATTTGTTAAGACGTTGGCGTTTGATCGGGCCAATACTCTCAATGGGGTGATCCCACTGTCGGCTTACATGCGGTGAATTACCGGCTGCATTAAGTCCGGGAAGTTATCGTATATTAACGACCGGAAGTTTTCACGTTGTTTTGCAGTAAGTTCCTCTCCATTGTGAAACTTAGTTGGCTGGTTTGCTGCTGGCGTAACTTCATTTACATAAAACTCAGCATTACGTCCTCTGTTGCGGCGCGTCTTGCGCATGAGAATGAATTTTCTGAATCTTAATTGATGACATTAGGAGACACTTAGGACGTCGCTCCTCAATCTGAGTCTCCACTACTGTGGCATCCATCATGGCAAAACACGCGTAGTGCCAAATTGCAAAGAGGCTTGCTCCTCATTAAGCCATGGTTAAACCATTACCAGATCAGCGACACGCAAATCACGTAAGACGTGAAATGTCCGTTGAATTTCATGACGAGCCAGCTCGAAGGTAACTTCGCAGACATTCGAAGATGTCACACGTTGACCGTTAGCAAGTCGAACAAGAGTCTTGGTTGGAGACTTACGTGTGACGAGTACAGTCAAGTAAGAGTTCATTGCAAGACATTGTATAGACATTGTATTACTAATTCCAATTCGTGCTTTTCCATCGGAAGGACGTACAACGTGGGTACGTCGCTATTGCAATTTAGCGAGGGTTTTGATGCGTGCTCTATTACCAATGCCTCGCGGTACGCACATGTACGCACGGTAAATCTAACTAGGCGGACGACGCGCCAAACGAGGTTTCCAATGCAGAATGTCATTCCCCAAACTGGACGAGACGAGTCGTAAGTTTGTTGATGGCAGTTGGAAAGTCGTAGCACCTCACACGTAAGCCAAGCGAGAGCACGTGCAAGGCAACGAGGCAAAGACAATATGAGCCTAGTGCAGTAGACGGAGGTGACATAACCATTTAACAATTCCCTTTGTTCGATTACAATACACTGCTAATGTACCAACAGTGAGACATCTTCTCTTCTGTCCCTCCATCTGCACTTCCACCTAGCAATTGAGCAGCGACAGAATAGAGCACTACAAATTTGTGCCGTCAGTCATCAGCAGTCAATGTAAGGCCAATTCCTCAAGTAACTCACGAACAACATCATCAACATGCTCTTCGTTATGCAAAAACGAACCAAGATACCAGGTTTTACCAGTACAAGGTTCACGTTGTAAAACGAGCTTAATATCGGAGGCTTTTGAACCAACAACATGCAGTCGACCACCACGTAATGACCAGGTCCAACTGAAGGCATTTCGAATCAGGAAAGCAGCGTCGAACAAATCAAGCAACAGCTAAAAACGTGCGTCGACCAAAGAGCTCCGAAACCACTGTGGCGGTTAGCCTTCGGAAAGGTAACTGCAGAAAAAAATTGCTCTATTCTGTTCTGTCATTGCTCTATCACTAAGTGGAAGTGCAGATAGAGGGAGACTTGAGAAGATGTCTCACCGTTAGTGTTTAACAATAGATTATAATTAATCAAAGGGAATTGCTAAAAGGTTCAGTCACCTCCCTCTACTGCACTAGGCTTAAATAGCTTTCCCGCCTAGATAGCTTGCACATGTTCATGATCGGTCCTCGTGCTAGGTGCTGCTAGGGCTTTCCAACCGTCATCAACAGACTAACGACGCGGCTCGTCGAGTCTGGGGAATCACATTCTGCATTGAAAACTCGCATGGCGCGTCATTTGGCTAGTTAGATTTACTGTGCGTATCTGGACGTACATGTACGTACCGGGAGGTACCGGTAGTACAACACGCATCATAACCCTTGCTAAATTGCAGTAGCGACGTGCCCACGTCGTACGCCCTTCCGATGAAAAAGCGCGAATTTTAAATTATTTGTTATTAGTAACGATTACCTGGACAATGTCTTGCAATGTATTGTTGCATGACTATACTCGTCACACTTGTCACTGCAAGTGGAAGTCAATATGGAGAGTGATTGAAGATGTTTGACTGTTTAGCATCTAACATTAGAATATGATTAAACAAAGAATGAATAAATGTGTTTGTCACCTCCCTCCATTGCACTCGGCTTAGATAAATATATGCTAGCTAGCTCTCGCCTTGGCTTGCTTGGTCCTCTTGCATGACGTCAAGGCTCTCGTTACGTTCCGTGCGGACTGGCGACGTAGCTTGTCTGTCTCGTGAAATCATACCATAGCGTCATGTGATAAGCTTGACTTATTATGCGTACTTTGCGTAACGGGAGGTGTTGTCAATACAATAATGTACAATGTCCTCGAGTTGTAGCAATGGCGACGTAAGCCGCACTACTAAGTCCTTCCCATGAAAGATTACGGATCAAATTATCAGCAAGTCAATGTTGCGCAATGTCGTGCAATTTATTGTTACATTACATTACCCGTCACAAAAACTTATTGCACAAACACATTTAACTATGCTACTTGCTTAGGGATGGAGGGCTCACCGTCACGCCGTCACGGGCGTCAACAATTGGATACAAGTGGTAAGACATCGAGTCTTCTATGATTGCGTCGTAGTTATTCTTACACACATGGTGGGAAGAGAGGGATGTTAGACACCTTGCTAGACCGTTAGAGTCTAGATGCCGTTTGCGTGAGCTGTACGCGCGCAAAAGGTAAAAGGCAGAAGTTGTTTCCGGCGCGTCATATATAGGAGTGAGTTTAACTAATGCACATTTTCTTCACATATTTCGCTATCGAAAACCGCCTAGTACACTCCCCCGCAAAGATTCGGACATGCATTATGTTAAGCATTAGCTAGTAAAAAAAACGCGCCCATGTCACCACGTCAAGCACGACGACACCCAGGTACCACCCAAGTGAAGTAGAGCCGGAAAGCAAGCAGTTAACCGTCATTCGGCATATTTAGACCTGAGCTTAAAGCGGGTGTTGATGGTGGAGTTTGTCGAATTGAGCCCATAAATTCGCAGGACATCACAATTTTCCGGGGCGTCTTGAAGCTTACTTAATCTCACTGGTAAGTACGCTAGTACGTTATTAGGACTTAAGCTAATTACAATGGTTTCACAACTGCGGGTGTACACTTTCTCGGAGTGTACGGAATGCAACTAGCCGCGATACGTACGATTCCTACAATTATTTGTATTACATTAGGATTGTTTTCGCCCCACATCGCGTTGACGGTGGTGTTTGGAATGCTTGGGTACGTGCTTGTGCCAGCCACACCCGCCCCACGCGAGGGACACGTCGGGAATTAGGCTTGTAAATCAGTAGGAATGAAGAATTCATGAACACATGTCGACAAACCCAGAACAAATTGCCTCTTGAGGTGTGCCGGATTCGATGGGTGTTGTTTGGCATTGCATCTCATCTTTGCCACAATATCCCGGAAGGTAGAATAATTCACAGAAAAAAAATATTTGTGGGTGTCTAACAACAGAAACATGTGTATTGGACGCGCATTGAGAAGGCGCGTCCGAAGGTACACGTTTCAAAAAGTTGTAGCTCATTTGAGTAGTAAGTAATGACCGTTTGAACATTGCCGCCGAACGCCGCTTGCTCTTGGGTTGTGCGCATTACGGTGGTACGTCTACATACGCGATTTCTTGCGTTTCCCCGAAAACGGACTGCCCAACACCTCCTTCTCCGTCGCCTATGCATCATATTTTCCCGACCGTCGCAAAATCATTCATATTGCGGCGCTTTATTCAGCATGTTACTCTTTTTGTCTAGCCAGCACGGCGCATGTTTGAGATAGCGTGTCGCACGGGTGCGGGTGCGATAACCCCAAGTATGCAAGCCCGGTAGTGCTTGAATTCGCCCCCCATGTTTGTCGGCGCAATCCATTTTGGGTGTCAAAAGCATTGTGTAGGATTTCGTATAATTTGTCAATTAAATCGACACTTGATTATATTTTTTCACATGCTAAGGTGCAAGATCTTGTCCAGACTCATGTGTAAGAGAGTAGCAATGAGCCCCGATCCATGCTGCGCAATGATGAAGTGAAATAGTAAGTGAAGTAATTGGGTTGACGTATCTATCTACATAAGACGTATCTTTACTCGTACCGCGGCGTGACTGCGAGAGATGAGAACCCACATCACATTAGCAACTTGATATCAATGACGATGTGCTTTTTTAATTCTAAGTGTATCATGGTGATGAAGTAGAAGCATCAAGTAATAGAGAAAAACGATAGCTGCACAAGTAGAAGTAGTATGCTCCTCCACAAAAGTCCGGGCATGCATTATGTTTAGCATAAGCTAGTCAAGAACACGCTCCCCTCTCACCACGTCAAGCACGACGATACCCGAGTACCACCCAATTGTAGGAGAGGCGAGAAGCAAGCAGTAAGCCGCCATCCGGGGTGGTTAGACCTCAGCTTAAAGCGGGTGTTGTCGGTGAAATTTGTCGAATTAAGCCCATAAATTCTCGGAGAATTGTCTGAACTATACACGTCATTCGGAGCGCCACGATTGGGCATTGCTCAAGCGCTCATACCAAGCTGGATACTTCTCCGTGTTCCACATATCCGTATGTTTTGGGGGCTTCTTGGAGGGGGTTTGGAGGCGTGGGTGCCATGTTCAATGCGCGAGGTTTGGTTTGCGGGTGTGTGAAGAGAGCACGGAAGTTCACGCCGTTGGCACGGGTGATTTTTTGGAAATCAAGCGAGCAAAAACGCACATGACGCAGGTTTGGATAAACACTACACGCTGTAAGCATGCGAGGGCGATTGGCTTAGGGGAGGGGCGAGGTCCAACTTGGCTGTTGGGGACGCATCACGTTGACGGTGGTGTTTGGAATGCTTGGGTGTGTGCTTGTGCCAACCACACCCGCTCCACGCGTGGCACGCGTCGGGAATTAGGCTCGGAGGTCAATAGGAATGAAGAATCGGTAAGCATATATCGACAAACCCCGCACTAATCGTCTCAGAAGGTGAGCCGACTTCGATGGGTATTGCTTGGCACTGCGGCTCAGCTTTGCCGGAATATTTGTAAATAACAATAATTCATAACAAATCGATGATGTGTGAGTGTTTGAACTCCGCAGTAGATGCGTTTAACGCGCATTGAAAAGACGCGTCCAACGGTGCTTGTTAGAACAAGTTTTGACCATATATGAGTAAGTTATGATCGCTTGAACATTGTGGCCGAATGCGGCTTGCCCTTGGGTTGTGCGCATATCGGTGGTAAGTCTACATACACGATTTCGTGCGTTTCCCCCACAGCGGCCTGCCCAACATCTCCTCCCTCCGTCGCCTATGCATTGTATTTGCGTGACCGTCGCATCGGCGTTCATATTGCGGCGTTGTGTGTCCGTTACTCTTTTCGTCTAACCACCACGGCGACTGTTTGAAAGAGCGTGCTGCACGGGTGCGGGCGCGATAACCCCAAGTACATAAGCCCGGCAGCGCTCGAACTCGCCCCTCGCAGTTGTCGGCGCGCAAAAGCATTGCGTGGGATTTCAGGATATTTGTCAATAAAATCGACGCATGGTTACATTTTCTACTTGCGAAGGTGCAAGTCTTGTCCGGACATTTGTGGAGGAGTGTAGTTGCAACGATGCAAACCACATGCATGTTTTCCATGTCCGCGTGGTTATGATTCCAATGCGTGCTTGAGTGTGTGTGTGTGTGTGTGTGTGTGTGTGTGTGTGTGTGTGTGTGTGTGTGTGTGTGCGTGTGTGTGTGTGTGTGTGTGTGTGTGTGTGTGTGTGTGTGTGTGTGCGTGTGTGTGTGTGTGTGTGTGTGTGTGTGTGTGTGTGTGTGTGTGTGTGTGTGTGTGTGTGTGTGTGTGTGTGTGTGTGTGTGTGTGTGTGTGTGTGTGTGTGTTTGTTTGTGTCTTGCATCAACTACGCAAAAATAAGCATAAGTTCCTCCTCCCGGTACACGGCTCGGGCGAAAAGGAACACGCCTTGGGCGTGTACCTTCAGGGCCGGTACACGGCTCGCGAGCCGTGTACCGTAATTGGAATACCTCTAAAAGTGATATTTTCGGTACAGGGCTCGCGAGCCTTGTTATTCTGCATGCCTAATTGGAATGCAGGCTTAATAAGGAGCAAGATCTTGTCCAGACTCAACAGGTACTCGTGTGGAGGAGTGCGGTAAGTGTAGCAATGAGCCCCGCCCATCCCTGCTTGTTGCTGCGTAATATAGAGTGATATTATGTACGTGAATAAAGAATTGGGTAGTTGACGTATCGACATGAGACGTATACCTACTTACAAGAAAAAGCGGCGGAGGCCACCAACAAGCAAAGAGAAAACGTATCACTACTCGTACCTGTACCGGCGAGACTGCGAGAGATGAGAACCCACATCACATGAGCAGCGCAGTTTGATATGGATGACGATGTGCTTTTTGTAATTAAACAGAATTTTCTTACAATAAAATGCAGCATGAGCCACCAAGCATAAAGAAGAAAGGAGGAAAAAACCTAAGCCCGAGGGACAGGAAAGCGTAAATGATATAAACAATATATCATATAAATAACATTCTTTTTATAATTCAAATTATATCATGATGATGATGACGGGCGCGTACGGCAGTAGTAATCGCGGATGTGGCCGTAGGTACAGGCGCGGCTATCGCTAGCCACTTGAGAAAGGCAGCTGGACCGGCGGCGATCAACTGATTTTCTTCAAGTACCCGCCAGTATCGCCAGCGGTTCAGATACAGTATCGCTATCTGCTTCTCTCAGCACTCCCGTTTCGTACAGCAGGATTCGCGGCAGAGGCTGCGCGGCGAAAACGTTTTGGGTTTCTCTGACCTCGGTTGCTTGCGTCTAACTATCTGTTCCTTTCTCGCGAGCACCTCCGGGAACGTGGCATTTGATAGAGTTCAAAGTAAGGCAGTGACGGTCTAAACTCAAAGCTGGGGAGGGGACGCGTCTTCGTCGCCCGCTGCTGCTGGTCCTTTTCATGACCGAGGGGGCGGGCAAGCCGCAGCGGCGGCCCTCCTTCCTTCAGGCAGCCACGTCCAAATTGCACGCGCTAACCGATGGTGTCCGTCGCTCTGCCAGCGAAGCTAGTACTGGGAGAGATACGCGTTCCCGCTCCAGTTTTCGAAAGTTGGTTTCTCTTCGCGGGCTGAGGCGGCAGCAGTCAGAGCCTCGCCCTGCGGTCGGAGAAATGAACACGCATTGCAGACGGGAGCTCAGTAGTACTCAACGCAGTACTGCGCAGGCCGGTAATCAGTGTCATAATAAGAAAGCCCGGTCCGAGTCGGCTGGGGAGGAGCCCGCCGCTGCTCCGGCTATGCGGACTTCTGAAGGCGCGCCGGGGGTGGATCTTAGAGTAGAGAGCGGGCGGGCCGCTAGTACTTCAGGTGGCGGTTCCTGGTTTTCTCGACGCTTCCGGCGGAGCATCAGTAGCGCCAGCACTGCCAGCGTCGCTGGGAGTCGGACGAGCAGCACACACAGCGACTCCATCACCCGTCAACACCACAGCCGCCTTAGCCGGCCCCAGTCCGCCATCGTGTCGTCCACCTCGTCGCCGGCTGGTGAGCTGGTCGAGCGAGTTGGTTCCTGTCTCCCTGCGGTTCACACCGAGCGACGTATCCACGACCACTACGTACTCGGCCCGGTACTGGGAGTAGGCACCTTCAGCGTTGTCAAGCTGGCGACGGACAAAAGGACGGGCAACAACTGGGCGTGCAAGATAGTGCAGCTGACGACAGAGAAGGACTCGGACCAGGATACCACAAGGGAGGAAATTGTGCACGAGGTGGAGCTGCTGACCTCGCTGAACCACCCCAACATTATGCACGTGCGGGAGTACTTCGAGGAGGGTGACCGTATGTATGTCATCACTGAAATGCTGCACGGAGGGGAGCTCCTTAAAGCTGTCATGGAGCGGGGCTCCTATGCGGAGGATGACGCACGGCAGGTCTTTAAGCAGCTCTTGCAGGCGGCGCAGTACATGCACCGCCAAGGGATAGTCCACCGCGACATAAAGCTCGAGGTAAGGCGAGGAAAAAGGGACTCGTGACGCATTATTGACTGAGTGCATGTTTGTGCTGCACGCTGGATGGTTTCCTCCGCCATCTAAACTTCACTCGGACATGCATGCGTTTACTGTCTAACAAAGTGTTGCTCAATGGGGCAGAATTTGATTCTCACAAACAAGAACGACATCACCTATATCAAGATTGCGGACTTTGGGCTGGCAACCCGCGCGCAGGGGCGGACTCTAACGGCAGTGTGTGGTACGCCGCAGTACGTGGCACCAGAGGTGCTGAGGGGTAGTCGGGGGGAACCATACGACTACAGGTGTGACGTCTGGAGCTGTGGCATCGTGCTGTTCAACATGCTGGCAGGCTACCCACCCTTTCACTCGGAGTCGGTGCCTAAGCTGCTGCGCCAAGTGGCTTGTGGGCTGGTAGACTACTACGACCCCGTTTGGGAGTTGATATCAGTGGAGGCCATCGATCTGCTGGAGAAGCTGTTGACGGCAGACCCGGAGAAACGCATCAGTACAGATGAAGCACTACTACACCCCTGGATAAATAGTTAAGTCGGGGAGCGTCGCTGAGACATAGCACGACTACTCAGATGCAACATTAGCAGTGTAGAGGCAGGGGCATATCATAACAATCCCGAGAGCTTATCCAGTGAGGACTTTAGTAGTAGTAGCTGTATGTGTCATGCGTGGCACATCGCTCATTGTCCGGATGCAGCTTGAGGAGGTCAAATTAGACGTCCAGATTTTGTAAGGCTTATATTATCATACATACTCAAATCACATCCAAATACGAAGTTTCACAAGCGTGACATACCCGGTCTAGACTATACAGCCGCTTCGCTCTCAGAGCGCAGCATTGCCAGCAGTGGCCCGATAGCTGTCCGTCTTGCACCCCCACGGGGGCGGACCGCCCCTGGGGTCCTCACATTGGCAGCTGTCCCAGGGGAAGAGCCGTCCACACCGTCTGCAGCCGCACCTCTGCTATCATGCCCTGCCACGGGAGGAAAAGCAGCTGCCAGCGCGCGCTTCCGCTCTGCGAGCTCGGCAGCCAATGCAGCCCAGCCCCCGGATACGGCAGGTGGGGGGGCTGCCCGTTCTTGGGCTGCTGCTGCAACGGGGGTGCCTGTGTTTGCAGGTGGAGCTATGACTCCAGAGGAGGTCGGCCGGGCACGGGGTGGTTGTAGCTTTGTCTTCGATGTCGTACCCACAGCGCCGCCCGACCTGTTCTCATGGCTGACAAGAGCACTATTTTGACGATATGCACCTGGGTTATCCCCACCGCTGTCGCTTCTAAGAGTGGCCCAGGCAGCCGAGCCATCCTTCCCCAACGCTCTCAAGTCCACGAACGAGACGTCAGCAATGTTCAGCCTCCCATCGTCATTGTACACCGATTCCATCCCTTCCTCTTCCTCCTCATCTTCGCAACCATCGTCCCCACACAAAGGCCCGTGACGCACATTCGCCGCGAGCTGAACTGACTCAATCCTGGAGATGGTGGGCAAAGCGGGGTCATCCCGGGCTGGCCACAGCCCCAGGACGGGTGGCGTGCCAGGCCCCACGACACCAAGCCGCCAATCAGACACCTCTGGGCATCCAGAGGCAGACAGTTCGAGTAGCTTGTAAGCAACCACCATCCCGGGTTGAAGGTCCTCTACGCCAAGTGACCTGAGGTTTCCTAGCAGTTTGGGACACACATTGATACGATCCATGTAGCCCTTCAACTCAATTGTGGGTGCTACCCCATTAGCATGCGGAAGCTGCTGCTGCTGCGGCACCCCTTCGCCTTCTTCCTCTGATGACGATGACGAGCTCGATTCCTCTTCGTCAGAGGACTCCTCGGAGGGGGATGACTCTGAGCTGCTGGATTCAGCCTCTGACGATTCCGCTGAGGAGCTCTCCTCCTCTGAGCTGGAGGATTCCTCACAGTTCTTCGCCACAGCACCCTCTGGCGTGGCAGCAGCGGGAGCAGCATTACCAGCGCGCGCCATCGCTTCAGCCAAGTTAGTCCGTGGCTCAACGGACACAGTCACTTCCCCACCATCCCGACATGATCCATTGGGGTCTAGTGACGACGCAGTTAGGAGATACTCATTGGGCGTCTCCACAGCAGCAGCCACGGGAATCAAGCGGCCCTCTACTTCAGCCACATCTGTCTTGTTAGCCCCTTTACCTGTACGTACCACCCAGCACACTATCAAGCGAGTACTCTGATGGGTCTGAAAAGATGCAGCTGAGCGAGGTGGTGTCTGTCTGCCGCAATGGGGAGAAATGATTGTGGAGCAATGTAGCAATACTTACCGACTGCCTTAGCCTTACTCTTCACCCCTTTCCCATTCCTCGGCAGAACTCCCAGTCTCTTTAGCCTATGCACAACATAAAAGGGAATAAAAGCTTCAGCCAGTGGCCGCGTATGGCAGATCAGCCCACAAGTCAGTGATCTGAGCGATCACCTTCGCTTTGCCGCTTTTCGACGAGCGCTGCGACTTGGGGTCGCTTTTCCCTGCACGGGCTCCGCTTCTGCCGCAGCTGCTGGTGCGGGCAGTGCATCCTTAACCTCCCCCTGCGCCCCGTCATGCAAAGTTATCAGTCGCTCACATTCACCCGCCCGCATTCGATTCAAGCACACCCGAAATGGCATACTGATCTCCTCCCAAACAAATGGACGAGTGCAACGTGTAAGAAGGCACCTGTTTCCTGGGCACACCCTTGGCCTTCGCTTGCGGCTTGGTTTTGGCCTGCGTGCATCGGCAACGAGACAAGCACCAAATATGACTTTCCCATTTCATCAACAGTGCACAAACGATAATGTAAGTAGTCCGAAACTGAATTGGCTTGTCATACCGGCTGAGCCACTTCCACGGTTGCCTTATCCTTTCGCGCCTTCTTGGCCTGAGGCAATCCCTTGCTCTCGAGCATCGTCCTTACAGGCTTTCGTTTCCCCGTTTGCCGCTCTTCCCCCTCGCCGCCGTTATGGTGCTGTTTCTCGCGCCCTCCCTTTCCCGCCGAGTCCGTTTTCCTAGAGGGAGCAAGCCCCCCCTTCTTGCTGGACAGGGTAGGAAGGTCGCTGCTGCCTCTCTTATAAATGTCAACGTCCAGCAGGTCGCCATCGCGTAGTACAGAGATGGCGCTGCCGTGCCTGAGTTCGAACCCGTCCATCGACAGTTTGCAGCGGCTGTCGCCCGGCAGCCCCGCTTCGACTCGGAACGACTCCCATAGTTGAGCGCATAGCTCGCCCACGGTCGACATATGACTTGGAACTTCTTCCCAGCAGTCAGGTAGACCCAGCGAGCTTGCCCACCGCAGTCGGACGCGAATCGGGCCCGTGGGCGGCGGCAAGGCTGGAGGGGAGCCGCCGAGGGCAGGGGAAGGCGCGAGGTACCTGCCCCTTGTCACCGACACTGGCCGATTCATCGAGAAACGCGAGGAAAGGCACGCGCAGGACAATCGGCTCGGCCCTACTAGTCCGCTTAGGGGCGCTGGGCAAGTCACCGGTTGCACAAA
Source organism: Tetraselmis chui (assembly GCA_026401115.1). Taxonomy (NCBI): domain Eukaryota; kingdom Viridiplantae; phylum Chlorophyta; class Chlorodendrophyceae; order Chlorodendrales; family Chlorodendraceae; genus Tetraselmis; species Tetraselmis chui. The sequence continues at coordinate 23,602 of JAPMLY010000132.1, forward strand.
CAACAAGCTGTCGCGTTCCGCACTACAGGTAGCGAAATACGCTAGTGTTGTCGCTACTGTTTCATTTCGTTTGTATGCGTGACAGCTGCTGCCGCCGTGCCAGCAGTCCGGCGGGGACGGAGACGATAGGGCGGCGCGCTCTATTCGTATTGATACACTCCTCCACTTAAGTCTGGACATGCATAATGTTAAACGTAATCTAGTCAAGAAAACGATCCCCTCTCACCACGTCAAGCACGACGATACGCAAGTACCACCCGATTGTAGGAGAGGCGAGAAGCAAGCAGTAAGCCGCCATCCGGGGTGGTTAGACCTCAGCTTAACGCGGGGGTTGTCGGTGAAGTTGTCGAATTAAGCCCATAAACCCCCGGGAAATTGTCTGAACCACACACGTCGTTCGGAGCGTGACGCCTATTGGGCATTGCTCAAGCGCTCATACCAAGATGCATACTTCTCCGTGTTCCACATATCCGTATTTTTTGGGGGGCTTTTTGGAGGGGGTTTGGAGGCGTGGGTGCCGTGTTCAATACGCGAGGTTTGGTTTGCGGGTGTGTGAACATAGCACGGAAGTTCGCGCCGCTAGCACGGGTGATGGTTTTGGAAAGCAAGCGAGCAAAAACGCACATGACGCATATTTGGATAAACACTGCACGCTGCAAACATGCGAGGGCGATTGGCTTAGGGGAGGGGCGAGGTCCAAATTGGCCGTTAGGGACGCATTGCGTTGACGGTGGTGTTTGGGATGCTTGGGTATGTGCTTGTGCCAACCACACCCGCCCCACTCGTGGCACGCGTCGGGAATTAGGCTCAAAAATCAGCATGAATGAAGAATCGTTAAATATATATCGACAAATCCCGCATACATCGCATCATGAGGGGAGCCGAATTCGATGGGTGTTGCTTGGCATTGCGGCTCATCTTTGCCGGAATTATTTGTAAATTGAAATAATTCACAGAAAATCGTTTTGTGAGTTATTGAACTCAAGAGTAGGTTCACTCGATGCGCATTGAAAATATGTGTCCAACGGTACACGTTTCAAAAGGTTTGCAGCTCATTTGAGTAAGCAATGACCGTTTGAACATTGTGGCCGAAACGGCTTGCCCTTGTATTGTGCGCATATCGATGGTAAGTCTACATACGCGATTTCGTGCGTTTCCCCCACAGCGGCCTGCCCAACACCTCCTCCCTCCGTCGCCTATGCATCATATATGCGCGACCGTCCTATCAACATTCATACTGCGGCGTTGTGCGCCCGTTTCTCTTTTCGTCTAACCGGCACGGCGCATGTTTGAAAGAGCGTGTGTCGGAAAACATACGGAGACGGACCGGGGACATGAGCAAATCTGGCGCGGGGGCGGGAGCGTCCAAAAAGGACCGTCTGAAGTTACGGACTTCCTCTCCTTCCCATCCCTCGGAGGGGGAAGGGAGTTTACCCTTGGAGGCGAGCTGCGAGTAGAGAAGCGTCGTCCAGCTTGGACGGTGGAGCGTGTGCGTGGATCGAGACGGGATCATCGACGACATGAGCGAGGGCCGGGGTTTCTCGCCTGCCTCCCCCGCCCATCTCCGGCATGACCAGAGTCACACATTATCATAGGTCAGCTTGGCCCGACTCGACCAATGCCGGCTGACTAGCTTAGCTCAAGCATAAGCGCCCTCGAAGCGGCTAGAGCATGCCGCACATTGTGGCGACTAGCGACACATAAATTCTCGTATTAGCACGCAGACAAAAACACACAAAAACACAAAACTTTTCAAGTGATGTATACCAATTTGACGGTGTTGTAATGCCACTTAGGATATGTACTATAGGATAGGTTGGATAAGTGACTCACGGCGTAAGCCCTAATCCTAAGCGTCCGTTTTAGGTTGATTAAGGACCGCCCAAAGACATCAATTGTTAACTCGGTATTGTTGTAAACAATTTCAATTTAGATTGTTTCGGTAGAAAGGGGTCACGATGAAGGCAAATATGACGAAAATTTACCGCCGACCGAAAAGCCTGCCATTGAGCGGCAACGCCAAAATGCAGCAACTCGTACTTTAACCGAGTGGCTTAAAAAACGCCATCAACAAACGGCGTCGTGGTTAAGCCGTCGAGGGCATTCGAAGCCTGAACGATGTCAGAATCGTCACGTTGCACAATCGACTGAGAGTGTACAACGCGTACGACCTTAGCTGACGTGCGAAGGCTATTGTTGCCGTACGGCACATGAATAGAAGCATAGTACACGTAGAAATGCTGCGTCTTGCTGTCGGGTAACAATACGCGAACAACTTTACCACTCAACATGGACAAATCGACGACGATCGGGGTCATGCCGGTCTCTTCGAACATTTCGCGAACGGCGGCGTCGACAAGTTCCTCATTAGGCAAGACATTACCGGAAGGATACAAAGCTTTATTGAATCGATGTTCACACCATAAAACATTTGTGATGTCCGAGGCAATGGGATCTCCGACATGCGCTACAAGCACCACGTAGTCACCATGTCCAACTAATGCTATGTCGAATCAAATGAGCAGCGACGAACAAACGCAGCAACAACGAAAGCGTGTTGATGTCAAGAGCTCCGACATTAGTGTGGCAGTTCGCCTCTTCTAGCTATATCCTGACAGAAATCAATGATATTGCTTTTGCCGATGGGAACGCGATTGGAAAGATTGAAAATGTCTAATGTATAGCGTTAAAAGTTAAATATAATTCAGATGAGAAATGTAAAGTTTGAATTTAAACTACAACAGTTGGACTCGACCGTTGTTGCTTTAGCCCCCCCCCCCCCCCCCCCCCCCCCCCCAAACACATGTGCATGGTAGCTTTATGTGCATGGTAAGGCAAGTCTCCCTGATCCATTTTGCTCCATAAAGCATCGTTCATAGTAAAATTCTGCAAATGTAGTACAAGTACCAACTAAACAATAACAACAATACTATTATTTATGAAAACAAAAAGCTCATCTACTGCGTAGTCTGCTTGTCTATAACGCACTTTAGTATTGTCCCGCGTTTGATATTGAGTGATGCGCGGCGTGGTGTGCGCCGCTACGGGGACAGACCGACCTTTGTCACCCAATGTTCGAGGTGTGAGGCACGCATGTTTAACCTAGCTCCTTCATGACTCCGGTCTCGCTGGAGAATTAGAGGAGAAAGGCCTATTGAAACCCTCCCTCAACATGCCTTCGACTGTTCCGCCGCCACGCCTCGATCTTCCGTACCCAAGTCCGTATAGCTTCTCCGCTCGCAGCGATCCACCGGCCGAAGGTCCCGCTTCACCTCATGTACATGTGTGTGTGGGGGGGGGGGGGGGGGGGGGGCGACGACCACAGACAATGGGAAGGTGGTTGGCGTTCTTGCCTCCGCGCAAGCATAATTTCCCCATCTCTTGGTCCATGGCCCTACTTGTCCGTGTCCAACACCCTCCCATATTAATAAGTCTCCGTGAGTGGTGGGTACGGATACAATTTTTTTAAACCTCCGCACATGGCTTTTTCAGCGGCAACAAATTCTGAGGATCTCATGCCATGGCGCTGCATCCCGCGTGTCGCCGCCATATCCAACGTATCCCTACCGCCGCCGATCCGACCGTACCCTCAAAAAACTCCACAAATATGGCTCTCGCCTCTTTATCGATAGAGGGTATGAGGGTACCTGATCAAGAAAAACAAACCGGACACCATGAGCGGGAGATCTTGACGATGGTTAGTACATAAACGCTCTTTACAGCCCTATGAACATGGCTTTCCCGACAATTTTTTACTACGCGGATCGCAACCGTCGGATCGCCCCGCTTGGCCCCCTACCGTGCCAAGCACGGCACGGCTACATGGTTACCATCGCCCACCACGAGGAAGAAGGAGTGAATGCCGACGGGCGTGCGAGCGCACCCCCTCCGGGCCCGCCGCCGCTGCGCCGCCGGCGGGCGCCTAAAAGAGAAAACGAATCATTATATGTTACCTCCCTCTAACGCACTAGGCTTAAATAGGCATTGCCTAGCCATGTCATGCCTTGTCTCGCATGCTCCTCTTGCGTTGTGTCAAGGCGCTCGTGCCGGTCTCATCACACAAGTGACGTAGCATGCTTGTCTCAAGAAATCACACCAGAGCGTCGTGTGGCATGTTAGAATAATTGTGCGTATTGTTCGTACAGAGAGGTGGGGATAGTACAATATCCTCGACCTGTAGCAATGGCGGCGTAACCGCGGTACGTCCTTTCAATGGAAAAATACGGATCATAGTACACTCCTCCACAAAAGTCTGGACATGCATTATGTTAAGCATAAGCTAGTCAAGAACACGATCCCCTCTCACCACGTCAAGCACGATGATGCCCGAGTACCACCCAATTGTAGGAGAGGCGAGAAGCAAGCAGTAAGCCGCCATCTGGGGTGGTTAGACCTCAGCTTAACGCGGGGGTTGTCGGTGAAGTTGTCGAATTAAGCCCATAAACTCATGGGAAATTGTCTGAACTACACACGTCATTCTGAGCGCCACGCTTGGGCATTGCTCTTGCACTCATACCAAGCTGGGTACTTCTCCGCGTTCCACATATCAGTATTTCTTAGGGGCTTTTTGGAGGGGGTTTGGAGGCGTGGGTGCCGTGTTCAATGCGCGAGGTTTGGTTTGCGGGTGTGTGAATAGAGCACGGAAGTTCGCGCCGCTGGCACGGGTGATGGTTTTGGAAAGCAAGCGAGCAAAAACGCACATGACGCAGATTTGTATAACCACTGCACGCTGCAAACATGCGAGGGCGATTGGCTTAGGGGAGGGGCGAGGTTAAACTTGGCCGTTGGGGATGCATCACGTTGACGGTGGTGTTTGGAATGCTTGGGTATGTGCTTGTGCTAACCACACCCGCCCCACGCGTGGTACGCGTCGGGAATTGGGCTCGGAGGTCAATAGGAATGAAGAATTGGTAAATATATATCGACAAACCCCGCACAAATCGTCTCAGGAGGTGAGCCGACTTCGATGGGTGTTGCTTGGCACTGCGGCTCAGCTGTGCCGGAATTATTTGTAAATTAAAATAATTCATAACAAATCGATTTGTGGGTGTCTGAACTGTGGAATGTACACGTTTGACGCGCAGTGAAAAGATGCGTCCAACAGTACATGTTACAAAAAACTTTAGACCATATATGAGTACGTTATGATCACTTGAACATTGTGGCCGAAACGGCTTGCCCTTGGGTTGTGCTCATATCGGTGGTAAGTCTACATACGCAATTTCGTGCGTTTCCCCCACAGCGGCCTGCCCAACACCTCCTCCCTCCGTCGCCTATGCATTATATTTGCGCGACCGTCGCATCAGCGTTCATATTGCGGCGTTGTGCGCCCGTTACTCTTTCCGTCTACAAAGCACGGCGACTGTTTGAAAGAGCGTGCCGCACGGGTGCGGGCGCGATAACCCCAAGTACACATGCCCGGCAGTGTTCGAACTCGCCCCTCGCAGTTGTTGATGCATTCCATTTTGCGCGCAAAAGCATTGCCTGGGATTTCAGGATATTTGTCAATAAAATCGACGCATGATTGCATTTTCTACTTGTGCAGGTGCGAAATCTTGTCCGGACTTTTGTGGAGGAGTGTAGTAACGAGGGCTTGTGCAATGTCATGTAATGCCTTGTTATAATGTTATATTGCAATACTCGTCACATTTGGGCTGTGAAAAGTACCCGGGAAACCTCTTTGTCGCATGATTTAGCTTCTGCGCTTGTCCAATTTGGCTCCTCTTACCGCTTTGCTTTAGATATGTGGACTCTTGGTGAAATCGTCGAAGTGGAAATCGGACAATGTTTGTCGAATAATTTCTAACATATTATTGAGTTTTACCTACGTGATGTCGTGCAATCCATGTTGGCTTGGTTTGCGGGTGTCGCGTTGGAAAATATATTGATGTCGCTTGATGGCCCTCTTGACACGAAGTACCAATTTACGACACGGGTGTCTTTGCGTGTTTCCCATAAAAAAATCGCCCCCAACGTTTCGAATCGATGTATAGAGTGTCACTCTTTTGTCAAATGAGCTAGTTCTGGCTATTTGCATAACCCCTCCACATACGACAATGTTAGCACTAGCATCACGTTGCCTTGTACTTATGTATAAGGTAGCTACTTGTCATCCTAGTACTTAGTGGTATGCTACTACAGGTACTCTATTCCCGTTTAGTGGCGGTCGGCCGGCCTTACCGGTGCCTTCGCCGGCCGCCATCTCTCTCCCCTCACTTCTTTAGTCACCATACCCGGCCCCCTTTCTCATGCCGGCACAACCTTCGTGTAGCTATCCGTTCCCGATTCCGACAGGTTGTGAGCCCTCCACCAAGCTACACAAGAGAAGAGCGTGTGTAAAGCGCTCGGCGCCACGCTAGTCCTACCTACTCTCACGTAGAAAAGAGTAGAGCGCGTGTAAAGCGCTCGGCGCCACGCTAGTAATTCATCGCCCAACCGACACCACGCTCCGCCTTCGAGCTGGTTGTCCGCGAATGTCCTACCATCCCCCACGCAAAAAGGAGAAGAGCGTGTGTAAAGCGCCCGGCGCCACGCTCGCCCCACCAACCTTTCAGTCTCACCTAGCCTTCAGCCTACCGATGCTCTCGACCGGATCTGGTTGTTTAGAACCGATTCGCGAAAGTTCGGCCCGTACGTACCTTAATTAGTATTGTCATTGTCTTTTCCCGAGGCAACGCCGCAACACTCACCTTACTTAGCGAGGAGCTCACCTTTCCCACGGTGAAAGGGGGGAGTCAACACGAGCAGCGCCCGTCTATGCTTTGGCTTTTCTACAAGCTCCTAACAGCCTTAATAGGTTTGCTTCTTCCTCGCCGGTCGCTCTCATGCGTCGGCAAATGCGCCCGTGGACAGCTTTTCCCGATACATGTCATGCTAGTACATTGCGTAGTACATTGGGAACCGCTTCATATCGGCAACTCGCCGGTAGCGGCACGTTCTTATGAGCGCATGTCGCTACACCTACCCGGCGTGAGACACGCGGTACAAACACTACACCTTTGACCAAGATGGCACCTTCTTCGACGCAAGCTAGGACGACGTCAAGACCTCGGCTACCTTGAGGGGGGTGTTAGCATTAGCGTCCCGTTGCCTATTGCTTATGTACAAGGTAGCTGCTTGTCATCCTAGTACTTAGTGTTATGCTACTAGCGGTACTCTATTCTCTATTAGTGGCGGTCGGCCGGCCATGCCGGTGCCTTCGCCGGCCGCTACCTCTATTCTCTCACTTCTCTAGTCACCACACCCGGCCCCCTTGTGGGGCCGGCACGACCTACTTGTAACTATCCGTTCCAGATTCCGATAGATACGTGAACATTCTCTTCGCTAACACGCCAAGAAAGCAGCCGTTTGATTTGTTTCCACGGCGTCGCCAATTTCACGTCCCTTTTTGGCCTCGTGCCGTGCCGTTCGCCGCACGATTGGCAACTTATAGCATACGTCTTGGTAAATATAAGTTCAATGCTTTACAATAAATACCGGTTTTCCGGCTGCCGTCTCAAGGCGTACCCAAAACTGCCATATACGTCATAGGAATAGGTTTTACCCTACGGGCTATCCTTATCCACCATCCCCGTTTCTTAGTTGTAGCAACAATACTAAATCAGATAAGCATGCCTTAGGCGCTTACCTAAAATACAAAATTAATAACGCTACTAAACCTTCACGATATCGCGGAACGCTGTCGCCGCTCCAAGGGGCCGTCCAACCGAGGTATGGGCCGCAGCCGAGGTAGAAGATAAGCTAGACTGCTAATCTGACTCCCGTACGACTCCAAACGTGACGAAGAGTAGAGAGGAAAGGATGCCCCCCTCGCTCGGCAGGTTGTTCATCACACCACAATCACGATTGCCCGGTCCAAGCTCTTCGTCGTTGCTTCCGGCGCGGTGTTCCTCCCGACCCAAGTATCCCACCAACTCGAGGACAAGGGGGGGAGATCTATATTAGCGGAAAGAATAAGATAGCGCTCCTACCCCCGCGCCGTAAAATTATCTTCGCCCCATCCTTTCTTTGCTTGTTCATGTGTCGTACTAGAGTATGTATATACTTTTTCTTAACCATTTGCCCCCGCGCTAATTCGAGAGACGTACCCACCGACAACGCCTCAATTAGGGCATTCTCCGCCTTAGTCGTAGGTGGATATTAGAGGGGGAATGGAGTACAAGTATACATGTTGGCCATCACATCGAGTACGGCGTGGGTTACGGAATGCTCTAAAAAACCCGCCGTACGGGGTTTGTCGGCGGTGGTTGATCTGATGACCGCCCCCGCCGGCCCAAGTCGCTCCTCCCGCCGCGACTGTGTTCATTCACTCTTGACATTGTGCTCTATCCCCAGAATTGGCTCGACGTCAGCAACGCCGGTCGGCGTCCAACGAGCACCCTTCCCCAACGTTGCTCCCCGGCAGGCCGCCACCGGCTTCAATGCCTCCGTCTCCACACTGATCAACCCGTACCCTCCTTGCCAAACATATTTCATATTTGCAGCTCCGGCCTCCTCATCGAGGGAGTAGCTGAGACTACTCAGTCGTGAAAGACATATCGGACGGGCCGAGTGGGAGATCTCGGCGTTGGTGGGGCGCATACATTTTCGTAACAAAAGCCCTCCGTACATCGACAACTCTTTATCACGCGGATCCCAGCTGCTGGCTCCCCCCGCCTAGCTCCCTACCTTGCCATGCATGGCACGGTCACATGGTTCCCAATGATCACCACGAGAAGGCTAGGTGGAGGTGAGTGTCGATTGGCATGCAATGACACCTCCTCCGGTGCCGCCGCCACTGCGCCGACAGCGGGCGCCGACTAAGCTTCTCCCATGTTTCATTCCCATCGGTGCTCAAGTTTCAAAGGCCGGCCATTCACCGCTCGCTTGGCTACTTACACTAGGTCATTGATCACACAACCGTCTCGATTACCCCGTCCAAGCTCGTCGTCGATGGTCCCGGCGCGGCGCTCCTCCCGGCTTAAGTATCCCACCGCCTCGAGGACAAGTTGGGGGGGACTAAGACTAGCAAGCAGGAAAAGCTAGCACTCCTACCCCCGCACCGTAAAAGTTTCCTCGCACAACATTGCTCCCGTTGTTCATGTGTCGTACCCGGGTAGACCCTAAACCCGTCTCTTAACCCGCGCTTGTCCGAATGACGCACCATCCGACAGGGCTCAATGAGGGCATTCGATTTGCTCAACGTTGGCTCGACGTCAGCAACGCCGGTCGGCGTCCGGCGATCGCCCTTCCCCGGCGTTGCATCCGGGCAGGCTGGCTAATGCCTCCGTCTCGCCAGTGATCCGCCCGTACCCTCCTCGCCAATGATATTTTATATAAGCATCCCCCGCCTCCGCATCGAAGGAGCAGCTTCGCGATGCAACTTTTCTAAAGCTTCAAAAGCCAACCATTCATTGCGCGCTCGAGTGCTTGTTACCCTACAAGCTAGTTTCCCATATTTCATGTACGAGCATCCTCCGGAAGAAGTCAGGGCTGCATTGATGTTGGCCATGCTTGAAGCGCTTCCACAGCAAGGAGGCGTTGATCTCGCTCATACCGACGAGCATATGGAATTCCCTAATCCACCAGCGGTGAGTCTTCAATGTGTCCTCAAAGCATGTTGGCCCTTGACGCTTTGAGTTGTGCATGTCGACGGCGATAAAGTTCCGCCGGTAGATGGAGTGGATTGCTCATTGCTCTAGGACAAACTTCATCACTTCGAAAGTCCCATCCACCTTAGAAACACTGTAGACGCGCTGCATAGCCTCCCCCATGTTGCTCGTGCCAGCAGTTCCTAGGAGCGTCATGGGTTGCTTGTCCTTATCGCCAGTTGCCAATAGAGTCCACTCATGACCGTTGCTAGTCTTACATGACGACGATACACATACCCGACACCCCCTCACATGTAGCTAGTCAAACATCCACTTCTGGGAAATCCTGTGGTGGCGCCCTTCATATTCCCTATCATGTACAGACCGTGCTCAGCCAAGCCCTCATCACACTTGATAGACGCAAAGCCGGCATCGGCAATGACACACCATCCATGTCCAAACCACGGCTTTACACAACGAATACACTTTGATGGGATACAAAATCTTTATTCGCCATGGGGTGCTTTCCCTCATACGGTTCGATAAATATAATACTCCATGTGTCACAATCTGCCATGGTGTGGGACTCGCGCCCCCGGTTTGTTTGCTTGCGCCCCACAAATATCCAGCCCGGCATACCCTCACTTCGGGTAGCATCGTCCTTAATTCGCTTGCCAGTCCACAAAGCCATGGATTCGTCCACCGTCAGAAGCGGACCGAGAGAAAGTTGGTTGGCAATACGTTGATTCCATGAGTCTATCAACCGGCGCACAAGGTTGAATAGGTTCGTGTTGTCTCCATAGGTTGGAAGCGCAAATGCCCGAATTAGGCGGAAGAACCTTGCGTACGTGAGGCCGTATTGCCCTAGGTCAGGCGCAGTGTGGAATGCACCCTTATACTTTACACTGCTAGGAGGGAGCTACATGTCCTTTTTCGGACCTCCGGTGTGGCATATCAATATTGCCATGTTGTAAGCAAAAAACTGCCACACCTCCCCATAGGTGACCTCCCATCCTACGCCGAACCCGAGCTCCAGCCCACGCCGAGTCATGTACGTGGCGGTTGTCTTCAACAGAAATTGAAGTTGAAGTTGTTTACAGCAATACCAAAATTGACCGGCTGTTGTCTCTTGGCCGCCCTTGCTATGTCAAATTAGGACTCATAAGCTTGGGCTAGACCGTGAACCACTAATCCCAACCTCTCCAATGGTAATAGCGATACCGTCTAAAACACACACGTAAACAAGTATTGTCTTCATGCAAGTATGAAATATGAATATCGCCATTCTCCACGATACGCGGCCCGCTCTAGCCGCTGCGGGGTCGCTAATAAGCAAGGCTGGTTAGCTTGAGATGGTCGAGACGAACCTGCATGACCTCAGCTGCTGTGCGACTCCGGTCGTGTCAGAGCTAGGGGGGAAAGGCAGGTGAAAACCCCTCGCTTAGGTCGTCATCGGTCCCCTCTCGATCCGTGCTCATCCCCGCCCGATGTATTAGTTGCTCCTCCCGACGCAGCTTGCCACCTAGCCGAGTCTTCCCTCCTCCTTCGGGGGCGGAGAAGAGAAAATAACTAGGCTGCAGACGGTGTCCGGCTGGCTCTCCTGCCCCCGTGCCAGATATTCTCCTATCCCCTCTCCTTGTTTCGTCTGTTTCTAACACCTATATGACCGCGATGTGGCCGTCCTTACCCTCCCCCGGTGGTTTACGTTGTTAGGGGGGCCCCTTTCTGAGAAGTGTGCCGTTACGATAACCCTAGGCATAGTGCCTAAGGCAACCTGTCGATAACCGGGTACCGACTAAAGGAGGGGTTGGTAGAACACATGGATCGAGTCGCCGGTCCTCAAAAGATGGTGGGTACGGGAGTATTTTCCCCAAAAAACCCCCGTATCGGGTTTTTCCGGCAGCGGGTGATCCTAAGGATCGCCGCCGCCATATCGTGCCGCTCCTCCGTCTGCGACCCACATCCGTCATGCGTAGCATCATGCCTCGCCCCCAGGGAAGACCTAAGGCTCTCGCAGGGCTGGCGACTGCTGGCGAGCGCCATGCCCTAGCGCTGCTTCCCAGCTGGCCTCCGCCAACTCCAACACCCTCGTCCCTCCGCCGATCCGTCCGTACCCTTCTTCGCCAAAAAACATTTCGCAAACGCCGCCCCCGCCCATGCGTCGGGAGAGTATCTGCGAGTATTTTGTCGCGGAAAAGACATATCGGACTGGACAAGCGGGAGATCCATGTGCCGGTGTACGGATATTATGTTTTTCCAAATCCCTCCGTACATGGCTTCCCGACAGCTGCTAATCCCGCGGATCGCAGCTGCCGATACCTCGTTTAGCCCCCTACCGTGCCAAGACTCGCACGGCTACAAGGTTACCAGCGCCCACCGCGTGGAGGTAGAGGTATGTGCCGACGGGCCTGCGAGCGCACCCCTCTCCGGGGCCGCCGCCGCTGCGCCGCCGGCGGGCGCCTCTTCACCATATCTATAAGAAAAGTGCCCGCAAAGAAGTCAAGGGGAGACTTCTCCATGTAGTTACGGAGCTAGAAGGTCGCGGGGCGTTGGTGGCCGTTGCAAAGGAATGGGTCGATATTGCGGCCTTGCCGCTTTTCCATATTTGGCTCTCTACGATAAGGCTCTCCGGGTCGGTATCTTCCTCCGGCTCGAACTCGGCCTCCGGCTCCGAATCCTCCTCACCTGTGTCACTATCTCCGAGTATGATCTCACCTTGGACGGGAAGCGAGTCGGTTACACGTCCACGACCACGGACACGCCCTCGGCCTCTCCCACGAGCGGAAGCGCGGCCGCGTAATGATACGCCCCTACCACGACGGCGGCCTCGGCCACGACCACCGCCGCTCCCACGACCCTGGCCTCGCTCCTCCGACTCGGACTCATGGTTGGTGCCGTTGTGAAGGGAACCATTGCTGTCGAGTGAATCGTCGGTGGGGACCTGACGCGACGCCGGAATGCTGACCGAGTGGCGAGTCGGTGCTAATTGCCCCGGTATTTTTTCGCGCGTAGGTTAAAAGCGGTTCCTCCTCCGACTCCGGCTCTACTTAAGCAACCCCGCTCCTGGCACCGTCCACTGAACTTTTGTCGGTCCCGCCTCTTGTTTGGGGCTAAGACTGCCCGACCAAGGTGGATTGGGCTCTTCGGAGGGTCTCGCCGTTAAGTTCTATGTCCTCGAGTAAAACCTGTACCTCATCACCATCCTCCCATCGCTCTAGTGCCGAAGCGTCCGTTGCAGTGCTAACGACCCCCGTGAGAGTAGCAGTGGCCATATGCTCACCGTCAGTGGCCATTGACCATCCATGGGCATCACCATCGTCGAATAGGGTGGCCAAGGCCACCACTTTCACGCCCGGAGCGCAGAACGGGTAGAGTCCAGCTCGCATGGTGAGTAGCTGAAAAATAAATGTGCGCCGCGATCGGAGTAACTGAAAGCCCCCGACCAGCGCATGTTCCAATGCGCACTACTTCGCTACACTACCACCGATTTCAATATATTATTTTGCACTGAATCGAGATGGCCTTGCACATGTGACCCGTTGCACAAATAGACAGTAATACCCAATATGTACGTACCCCGATCGCTCTCCGTGAATATATATTCCAGCATGTAATGGGGCAACATTGCAAGAAAATCAAAGCACACGTCATGCCACTCTTGACAGCGCCGCTCCCTTGCCGGCCGGCGTAACACACTCGGCGGATGCTATCATAGTCGTGTGCATGCGTGTTGCGTACCCAAACTTAGTTGGGTCGTAGTTTCACTACTTCTCACAATGAACAATGCACCAAGCCATGTTACAAACATGAGTGCATATATCGTGCGTATGTTCAAATTTTCGGCAATCGCGAACATGGGCCGTAAGCAAGTCCGACGTGAATCCACTTAGCTATATGTGCATGCTTGAGTTTTGTCGTCGTTATATTTTCGTTCCATTCCACCGATTTCTACGAGACGATGGATGTGCGCCGCGAATTCATGCAGCGCCTTTTTGTGGTTCTTCAAGGCACCATGGGCTCCTTATCTTCGCGATAATTTGCACGATATACTTGCACATGCTTCGATGATATGTGTTCATGCCATGGGGGCTGAGGCATGTTTATATTCCCTTTTCGTGATTGGCGATGGTTCTCCATGATTTCTTTGCGCAATATTGATTTACGAGTAGCACGTACTTGTGTCCATGTAACGCTTTTTTGCTGATTTCGCGCGCGCACACACACACACACACACACACACACACACACACTCTCTCTCTCTCTCTCTCTCTCTCTCTCTCTCTCTCTCTCTCTCTCACACACACACACACACACACACGCACACGCGTTTGACACACACACACACACACACACACACACACACATTGTGTCGTTTGTAACAATCCACACGTCATGTTTCTTACTGCGTTAATTTGTAATCAGTAAAGCACTGGTCCTGTGTCCATCGTAGCGATGCGCAGAAGTTAAAGACGTATATCACAATCCGTGTCATCCCAATGAGTGCGCTGCACACGACAATCTATTTGTTTTCTCCCTAATCCCCGAAGTATCGCATTTTACTATCGAATCCAATGGAGCTAACGATACCGGAAACACCGACCGACACACACACACACACACACACACACACACACACACACACACACACACACACACACACACACACACACACATTGTGTCGTTTGTAACAATCCACACGTCCTGTTTCTCACTGTGTTAATTTGTAATCAGTAAAGTACTGCTCATGTGTCCATCGTAGCGATGCGCAGAAGTTAAAGATGTATATCACAATCCGTGTCATCCCAATGAGTGCGCTGCACACGACAATCTATTTGTTTTCTCCCTAATCCCCGAAGTATCGCATTTCACTATCGAATCCAATGGAGCTAACGATACCGGAAACACCGACCGACACACACACACACACACACACACACACACACACACACACACACACACACACACACACATTGTGTCGTTTGTAACAATCCACACGTCCTGTTTCTCACTGCGTTAATTTGCAATCAGTAAAGTACTGCTCCTGTGTCCATCGTAGCGATGCGCAGAAGTTACAGACGTATATCACAATCCGTGTCATCCCAATGAGTGCGCTGCACACGACAATCTATTTGTTTTCTCCCTAATCCCCGAAGTATCGCATTTTACTATCGAATCCAATGGAGCTCACGATACCGGAAACACCGACCGACACACACACACACACATACACACGCGCGCGCGCGCGCACAAACACACACACACGCACACACCACAATCACGCAGATTTTAGCAAATAAATCAATGTGGATTTCATTCGATAAAGACCAATTGTAAGTATGTAATCGGCTCGCATTAGTAATGGCGCAGCTTCTGGAGATAGTATATGTACATGTACTTAGAAGCTCTCCCGCCCGCCTCCGGCGCTCGTTTCTCCGCCTTCGTCTCCGCCGCCACAACCAATTCTTCCCGCCGACCCCCGGTTTCAGGGAGCACCGCGCCCAGCCTCAGGCTCAAACTGGCGCAGGGGGCTAATCTCGACACAATTAATTCCTTGATACCGTGACAGGGCTGCTTAACCTAAATTGACAGAGAGCAGCAGGGCTGCATCTTCGGCTCGATTCTCCGACGGCACGCGCTGTGCCTCCTGTTCTTCTGTCAAGCACCCACACGGCCAGCAAGCGCACTGCCGACATCCTATAAACAAGCGCCCCGAAATACAACCCACATACAAAAATGGCGGAGCGCAAGCGTAAGCTCGATCTGGGTTCCCTGGCGCCGGGTGGCGCCCCGGCGACAGACGGCAGTGGCGGCATCAACCCTTTCACCCTGCGCCCCTATAGCCAACGCTACTACGACATTCTCAAGACTCGACGAGGTTCCCACCCTATCTCTCACCCTCGTCACCCGAAATTCCTTTGTCGTCATTAGCTCCTGTATCCACAATCTTCCTTTGTGTGTTTTCGTGACGTGCTGGATAGCGGCTGTGCTACTGAATGTGATAGCGTTGTCTATGAAGCGCAAGCAGGGAAGTCGAATTGTATAAAAGGTCTATGTTGCGTGCAGTGGACTGCATGCGTAAATGAGGGTGGCTCTGAGGTGTGTGTGCGTGTGTGTGTGTGTGTGTGTGTGTGTGTGTGTGTGTGTGTGTGTGTGTGTGTGTGTGTGTGTGTGTGTTTTGGCGTGTCTGCTGCTGTAGGGCTTCCGGTATGGCAAGCGAAGGAGGAGTTTGTTGAGATGGTGAACCACCACCAGACAACGATTCTGGTGGGCGAGACGGGGAGTGGGAAGACGACGCAGATAGCGCAGTTCATCGCAGAGGCGGGGTACTGCAACGTGCGTGGGGCTAAGAAGATGGTGGCGTGCACACAGCCGCGGCGTGTGGCCGCAATGAGTGTCAGTCGGCGCGTGGCGGAGGAGATGGATGTCACGTTGGGTGACGAGGTTGGCTACTCTATCCGTTTTGAGGACTGCTGCGGCCCCAAGACTGCCATAAAGTGTGTCTCCGTCCATTCCTCACACGTTGTCTCCACAAATGTATACCGTGGGATGGGATAGAGGCTACAAAGGCTGTAAACCTGGTGGTACGTATGCATTCGTGGGGGATCATCTATACGAGTATTGTAAGCATTCGGGTTCGTGTGTGTGTGTGTGTGTGTGTGTGTGTGTGTGTGTGTGTGGGTGTGTGTGTGTGTGTGTGTGTGTGTGTGTGTGTGTGTGTGTAAGAGGGGCTGATTGGTTAGGCGACTATCAATCGACATGCGAAGTGTGGGGATTGAGTGGTCGCTCCACATATCAGCGGAAGCAGTTATTCGCTTGGGTTTAAGGTTTTATGGTTTGGAAATATGTCCTTGTGCTTGTATGTATGTGTGGGGGCTTCTGTGTGATAGTGGTGCGAACATGTGTGTGTGTGTGTGTGTGTGTGTGTGTGTGTGTGTGTATGTGTGTGTGTGTGAGTGACGGGGTGTGAGTGGTGAGAGACGCTTTACATGCGAACATAGGAGATGTGTTGGTAGCACATCAGCAGACGCTATGCTTGATATTTTTGGATCTCCATGAGTCTGGATACTTTGGTCTGCCGCGTTATAGTGGATCCCGGACTATAGCGGTGTGATGCGGTTCGTGGCTGAGAGGCCATCCCCGGGCGCGAAAGAAGCTTGGATAGGGAGTTGCTGAGGTGATGGGCACGCGCACAGGTTCTGCACAGATGGTATGTTGCTTCGCGAGGCGATGACAGACCCGCTGCTGGAGCGCTACAGCGTGATCATTCTAGATGAGGCGCACGAGCGTACGCTGGCCACAGACGTCCTGTTTGGGCTGATCAAGGAGGTGCTCAAGAGCCGGAGCGACCTGAAGCTGGTTGTAATGAGCGCCACGCTGGAAGCGGAGAAATTTCAAGGATATTTTTTGGACGCGCCACTTATGAAGGTTCCGGGGCGGCTGCACCCAGTGGAGATCTTTTACACGCAAGAGCCGGAGCGCGATTACCTGGAGGCGGCCATCCGCACCGTTGTGCAGATCCACGTGTGCGAGGAGCCGGGCGATGTGTTGCTCTTTCTCACGGGCGAGGAGGAAATTGAGGATGCTTGCAAAAAGGTCACGCGCGAAGTGGAGAACATGGACCAGAGTCAGGTAAGCCGCGACGCAGCATCATATCGAGCCGTGCAAGCCCTGCGCTCGGAGCTGATGCAAACGACATGGATATCGTGTTTATAGTGCTTGGGCGGGGATTTGGTCGGGGGCTGTGTCAGTGTCGGCGGCTTAGATTGGGATAGCCTGGGATCTATCCTTACCGGGTCAGTATCTGGGTGGGCAGCTAGGCGCCCATGAGGGGTAAGGGAATGGAATTGGCTTTCCTTTTTTGTCGATGTGGGCATACTGGGATGTCATGCATTTCGGATTTGTTTGCGTGGGTCGTGTTGTAGTGTGTATGTGTGGGGGGGCAGCAGGTTTTCACGAATAGGGATTTCTTACATATTGAGACTAAACTCTTGGCCTGTGATCGATTCCCCTCTCAGGTGGGCCCCGTCAAAGTGTACCCTCTTTACTCCAGTCTTCCGCCCGCCCAGCAGCAGAAGATCTTTGACCCGGTGCGAGCCCCCCCCCCCCCCCTCCCCGCCCCGCCCCGCCCCCTCTCCAACACACATACACACCACCACCACCACCTCCAACCCGCCACCAGCTGGGAGTGGAAGATTATACTAGCACCTTTACTTTCATTGCCATGGGTGCGATTCTCTGTCTTCGTGCATGCTCTTTCTGTCTCCGACCTGGTTGTCTTGTATGAAATCAAATTTCGCGTATTTTCTCAACCGGTTGGCGTTGTTCAGTAATGTGCTTCTCAACTATCTCTCTCACAAACGCGCGCACGTGCACTTGTGCACTCACACACAAACAGGCACACAAACGCAGATACGCGCACGCGCGCACACACGTAATGGCATAGCGCATTCGCCTCAGCTAGATGAAGTAATATCCTCTCATGCATTCATCCATGGTCGGGGAATGGGTGGCTGAAGTGCTGACGGTGTGGGATGCCCAATATAGGCGCCGCCTGCGGTGAACGGTGGCCCGGCAGGCCGGAAGATCATTGTGTCAACCAACATTGCGGAGACGTCGCTCACCATCGACGGCATCGTGTATGTCATCGATCCTGGTTTCTCGAAACAGAAGGTGTACAACCCGCGTGTGCGGGTAGAGTCACTGCTGGTCTCACCCATCTCACGGGTATGGCGCCCACCCGGTATCCTTTCGTGCCCCCCCTCACCCCCATCCGCTTCCCACATGTTGGAGCAAAGCAGCAGGAGCACTCTCCCTGAAGTTGTATTCTCATTCATCACCCAGCGTGGACTCCTGAACCACCCTGCGCTTGAGGCTTTTGCAGTCTTTGTTATTGAAATCAACATATCTCACATGTTAATATTTTATCCTCCCTCACTATTTCGGGCGTCTGGGCGAGGCGGGGGTAGGGAGTTGGGCGTAGTGAGAAGAGGAGGGGGCGGATTGTGTGGGCTATGGTTGACGGAGCTGAATTGTGGCTGTCGTGTGTTTTGCCAGGCATCAGCGCACCAACGTGCGGGGCGTGCGGGGCGTACTCGTCCCGGGAAGTGCTTTCGTCTGTACACAGAGAAGAGCTTCAACTCGGACCTGATCGAGCAGACGTACCCCGAGATTTTGCGCTCCAACCTGGGCTCTGTCGTCCTGCAATTGAAAAAGCTCGGCATCGACGACCTGGTGAGAGCTCCCCCTACCTCCCTCTTCTCCACCTCTCACCCTTTCCTCTCGCATCAATCCTGTGTGAGAGGCAACATATGGAAATGGAGCTTCTAGCACTGAGGATATATGGGTATATTAATCTTATGCATTAGTTGGGATGATATGTTTTAGCCCAGTCAGATTATGTTGACCGCCTAGCTTTCTCATCATGCGGTGTCTGAACAATATCTAGACACTGCAGGGCCTTTATTGTCGCCCATACGTTACCGAATGCGTCGAGTATACTGGCATCCGACCTTCGAGCACATGCAGTGTTTGGGCCAGCAGTTGGGTTGAACCCCTTGGGCACAGCCAAGGGTCGAATCCACGATATTGATTGTGGCAGGAGAGTGTAGCAAGTGATAGGGATCATCACTGCCACACCCACACCCAGATCAGTCACGGCACTCTGAGTGTCATTTTATATTCCTCTGCGATGCCTCCCGCAGGTGCACTTCGACTTTATGGACCCCCCCGCCCCGGAGACTCTCATGCGCGCGCTGGAGCTGCTCAACTACCTCGGTGCCCTAGACGACGAGGGATCTCTCACAGACGTGCGCGCCCCTCTTTCTTTCTAGTTCGTATGCGTGCTAACCTGTGAAAGTAAATCATGACATGATAAAGCAGTGACTCGTTTTTTCTCAATGAGCACCACAAACTGATTTTGAACGTCTGCAATGTGGCACTCGAAGTACGCTACTTGAGTGTGGGGATATGCGTGTGTTTACGGTGTTCAAGGCGATTGCTTGTGTCGAATAGTGAACGCCCGTTGCTTATCTTTGCAGTGTCGTTTCTAACATGTTGCTTTTCTGTCCTTAGATCGGCGCGATTATGGCGGAGTTTCCGCTCGATCCGCAGCTGGGTAAGATGGTGTGCGCGTCGCCCGAGTTCCGCTGCTCCAACGAGGTTGTCTCCATCTGTGCAATGCTCTCCACCCCCAACCCTTTCATGCGGCCGCGCGAGGCTCAAAAGGCAGCGGATGAGGCCAAGGCCCGCTTTGCGCACATCGACGGCGACCACCTCACGCTGCTTAACGCCTACCACGCCTTCAAGCAAAACGGGGAGGACTCTTCATGGTATGCGCCCATAATGAACAGACATTCATTGGAATAATAGGGATATATCGCTGGCCATAGGCATTTTCACTATCTCTTCAAGAATACCTTGGAACTGGTACAGAGGTGTCTCATCCGCAGTAAGTGTCAACGACTCTTGCCTTTTGTTGCACTATCGAATGTTCTATGAATGTGGCTCCGACTCGGCAGGTGTTACGACCACTTCCTCAATTACCGGTCGATGAAGTCTGCTGACAGCGTGCGGGACCAGTTGGTGCGCGTGTGCCAACGGCTGGGGGTCAACATGGTGTCGACCGACTTCAAGTCGAAGGACTATTACGTCAACATCCGGAAGGCCATCACCAGCGGGTTCTTCATGCAGGTCGCGCACTTGGAGCGCACCGGCCACTACCTCACCGTGAAGGATCACCAAATGGTGCACCTGCATCCGTCCTGCGTCCTCGAGAGCAAACCCGAGTGGTACGGCTACCCTGCAGACCCGTTCACTGCGGTTTCCAGTTATCCTCCTTAATTTTCTAATCCCTGCAACTTCCACGACTGGGGACGCCGAGTCTAGTTCAGTTAATGCACATTATTGTATTCAACAAAATGTGTGTCACTTTTGCGGATGGTGCTTGTGGTTGGTTGTCGATCGCAACGTTCGACGACGGCTTACTAGTAATGAGTATCGAGTATTCGGTCGTAATTATATCGTTTTCAGGCTTAGTAGTCGTCTGAGTATTGATCTCGCCCCCGGCTCTATCCAATGCTGAGGCAAGTTAACAGACTATGCACAAGTTGCCAGTGGACTACGACAATGCCGCCGTATGACTGAGTGCTTCACGCCTGGTGCTATGCTCCTGGTGTCCGCAGGGTGCTGTACCACGAGTTTGTGCTGACGTCCCGCAATTACATTCGCACCTGCACCGACATCAGCGGCCAGTTTTTGGTGGACATAGCGCCGCACTACTACGACCTCTCCAACTTCCCTCCCGGCGAGTCGCGCCGCGCGCTCGAGCGGCTCTACATGAAGCTCAACAGATAAGAAGGGCCGAGTGCTTCAGTGGGAGTGATGCGATATTTGATTCGATGCAGTTTTCCTACCCGTACTCGCGTGACGGCGCGAGACTGCTGCGAGAAAAGGAGGACGACTTAACGGCAAAAGTGCCAGCGCAGGTCGCTACTGCTTTTTTGTTTTTGCATCCTCGAATGTTGCCTTGCGAAGAAGGCGATGCGCTAGAATTCAGGCTATGAAAAAATCCGCCAATCGACCTCTATCAATTGAAAACGAGCAGTCGTCGCCACTCGAAGAAACGGCGTTGTTGCGGCGCTGCCTACATTATGCTGCTGCTGTTTTGCTGTGGTACCGGAACGAAAGGTGGGCTATGATGCTATCGAATGAAAATGGGAGTGTTGCTTCACAGTCATTGCCCTCATAAGTAGTATCGTTAGGCTTCCTGAGACGCGCAGAAAGGCGTTCAACACGAAAGCTGTCGGTTTCCGTCAGCTGTCGGCAAGGCTCCAGCGGTTGGTGGCAACAGTGCTAAGTTTGAAATGCGACAATATGGCAAAGTTTCCCGTATAACGGGAGTGAAAAGAGGGAGGGCAACGGTGAACAGATAGCACATAAGGACAGTCTTTTACCTCTTCATTCCGATGAACGTTTATTGACAGAGTCGATAAGATTATCGGGATTCGTGTCAAGAAAATGATGAATTACTTGCAGATCGAAGTATGCAAGACCGATGCGCAATGCACACTCAGACACGAGCGCGCTAGTCGCCACGTCTTTCGGAGATGGTGCAGGTACTGTTCGTCGAGTTTCCCATCTGCCGAGGGCGTAGGGTTATCAGGCAGGGCGTTTGGAGTGGTGTATGCAGCCGCCTGGCCTGCCAGTTAAAGCACCGCAAGTTACCTGCGTCATTATTATTCGATTGTTCGGTAATGTATCGACCCCAATAACCTATAACCCTGTAGGCTGCACTCCTCCACAAAAGTCTGGACAAGATTTCACACCGTCGCAAGCAAAAAAATGTAACTCTGCGTCGATTTCATTGACAAATCTCCTGAAATTCTTGGGAATGCTTTGGCGCCCAATATGGAATGCGCCGACAACTACGAGGGGCGAATTCGGGCACTTCCGGGCTTGTGTGCACTCCTCAACAAAATTCCGGACATGCATTATGTTAAGCATAAGCTAGTCAAGAACACGCCCCCCTCTCACCACGTCAAGCACGACGATACCCGAGTACCACCCAATTGCAGGAGAGCCGAGAAGCAAGCAGTAAGCCGCCATCCGGGGTGGTTAGACCTCAGCTTACAGCGGGTGTTGTCAATTGAGTTTGTCGAATTAAGCCCATAAACTCCCGGGAAATTGTCTGAACTACACACGTCATTCTGAGCGCCACGCTTGGGCAATGCTCAAGCGCTCATACCAAGCTGCATATTTCTCCGTGTTCCACATGACCGTATTTTTGGGGGCTTTTTGGAGGGGATTTGGAGGCGTGGGTGCCGTGTTCAACGCGCGAGGTTTGGTTTGCGGGTGTGTGAATAGAGCCGGAAGTTCGCGCCGCTGGCACGGGTGATTTTTGGAAAGCAAGCGAGCAAAAACGCACATTACGCATATTTGGATAAACACTGCACGTTGTAAACATGCGAGGGCGATTGGCTTAGGGGAGGGGCGAGGTCCAACTTGGCCGTTAAGGACGTATCACGCTGGCGGTGGTGTTTGAAATGCTTGGGTATGTGCTTGCGCAAACCGCAACCACCCCACGCGTGGCAAGCGTCGGGAATTAGGCTCGGAGGTCAATAGGAATGAAGAATTGGTAAACATATATCGACAAACCCCGCACAAATCGTTTCAGGAGGTGAGCCGACTTCGATGGGTGTTGCTTGGCACTGCGGCTCAGTTGTGCCGGCCTAATTCGTAAATTACAGTAATTCATAACAAATCGATTTGTGGATGTCTGAACTCCAAAGAATGTGCGTTCGACGCGCATTGAAATGACGCGTCCATCAGTACCTAGTTAAAAACGTTTAACCCATATATCAGGAAGTTATGATCGCTTGAACATTGTGGCCGAAAGCGGCTTGCCCTTGGGTTGTGCGCATATCGGTGGTAAGTCTACATACGCGATCTCGTGTGTTTCCCCCACAGCGGCCTGCCCAACACCTCCTCCCTCCGTCGTCTATGCATTATATTTGCGCGACCGTCGCATAAGCGTTCATATTGCGGCGTGGTGCGCCCGTTACTCTTTTCGTCTACCAAGCACGGCGACTGTTTGAAAGAGCGTGCCGCACGGGTGCGGGCGCGATAACCCCAAGTACACATGCTCGGCAGTGTTCAAACTCGCCCCTCGCAGCTGTCGGCGCATTCCATTTTGCGCGCAGAAGCATTGCCTGGGATTTCAGGATATTTGTCAATAAAATCGACGCATGGTTACATTTCTACTTGCGAAGGTGCGAAATCTTGTCCGGACTTTTTCGGAGGAGTGTACTTGGGGTTATCGTGCCCGCACCCGTGCGGCACGCTCTTTCAAACAGTTGTCGTGTTGGTTAGACGAAACGAGTGACGGGCGCACAACGCCGCATTATGAATGATGATGCGACTGTCGCACAAATCTAATGCATAGGCGACGGGGGGAGGAGGTGATGGGCAAGCCGCTGTGGGGGAAACACACGAAATCGCGTATGTAGACTTACCGCCGATATGCGCACAACCCAAGGGCAAGCCGCTTTCGGCCTCAGTGTTCAAACAACCATAACTTACTCAAATATTGTCAAAACGTTTTTAACCACGTACCGATGGACGTGTCTTTTCAATGCGCGTCGAACGCACATTCTTTGGAGTTCAGACACCCACAGATAATTTTCTTGTGACTTATCTTGATTTACGAATCATTCATGCAAAGCTGAGCCGCAGTGCCAAGCAACACCCATCGAATTCGGCTCACCTCATGAGGCGATTTGTGCGGGTTTGTTGACATATGTTTACCGTCCAATTCTTCATTCCTATTGATTTCCAAGCTTAATTCCGTGCCACGCGTGGGGCGGGTGTGGTTGGCACAATAACATACCCAAGCATTCCAAACACCACCGTCAGCGTGATGCGTCCTTAACAGCCAAGTTGGACCTCGCCCCTCCCCTAAGTCAATCGCCCTCACATGTTTACAACGTGCATCGTTTCTTCAAACTTGCGTCATGTGCGTTTTTGCTCGCTTGCTTTCCAAAAATATCACCCGTGCCAACGGCGTGAACTTCCGTGCTATGTTCACACACCCGCAAAACAAACCTTGCGCATTGAACACGGCACCCACGCCTCCAAAGCCCCTCCAAAAAGCCCCCCAAAATACGGTCATGTGGAACACGGAGCAATATGCAGCTTGGTACGAGCGCTTGAGCAGTGCCCAAGCGTGGCGCTTTGAACGACTGTGTCAGACAATTTCCGGCGAATTTTATGGGCTTAATTCGACAAACTCAATTGACAACACCCGCTTTAAGCTGAGGTCCAACCACCCTAGATGGCGGCTTACTGCTTGCTTCTCGAATCTCCAACAATTGGCGGTTGGTACTCGGGTGTCATCGTGTTTGACGTGGTGAGAGGGGGGCGTGTTCTTGGCTAACTTATGTTTAACATAATGCATGTCCGGACTTTTTTGGAGGAGTTTAGTTCAAGAAATTCATACATGCTACCCTTTGGTACTTCTGCGGTGGGAAAACTGTTGCATGCGTCAGAGCCGGTGACCTATCTTTGCGCCTTATAATGCAAAGGGACTCTCATTTATGCGAGTGCCTTGTCCCCGCCCTCGCCCGTGTTTCCTCGTCCCGAGTGGCGCAGGTTCTGCGATTCAATCGTTTATGTCTTTCTAGTTCCTCACTGTAAATTTCTCCATCATCCTACGATAATAAACAACGTCGACGTCCTTTATACGCGTGGACGGTAAAAGCACTCACCAAGTAATGAAACTCGCCATATATGAATGTTTCATCCTGTCACCCTTATTTTCGGAATCCCAATCTTTGGTTTTTCTCCTTCTCAGCCATGGCTCTGTCTGCTTGTGATTAAGTGTACAATCCGCAGGCGCCCATGCGCATCCGGCATGACAACAGTAAACGGCAGAACTGAGTAAATGGGCATTGCATTTTTTTTCAGTGGCTGCGACTCAGGCATGCTTATGGGTTAGCGATATACGCGATTGGCACAGCGCGTGCTGCTATGTTTGCTATGTTTGCCAATAATAATCGAGTTGCATTTAAATATTGTAATCCTTACCGAGTAATGCTCTGTAATTTATCAATAAAACGGTACCCGTGGCAGTGGTTTCAGCACGTGCACTCGAGCTTTTCTTAGATATCGATGTGCGCTCTTTAAGTTTGTAATGATTTAAGTAATAACTGGCTGCAGAATGTGTGTGTCTGGACGGGGGGGGGGGGGGGGGAGGGGGGGTGTGTGTATTGCTTTGGTGTAAATACTTACATACAAAATGAGCAACGAGGAGCGTGCGCAAGGAACGTAGCCGTTTCTGGGCGATTGCTGCTGATGACGACACTGTTCAGGGCGCTATTGCTCTAAGTTGTACATTCATGTGTAGTTTCGTGTCGACAACAATTGGGTAAATTATAAGTACTCATATACCAACTATACATGGGGGTCTATTATACCGTTGATGCTAATATAATTTGCTGCTTGTGGCTGTATCGTCGGTATTTTCCTGGGGTGAAGAAATTGATACGGCGGGGCGATCATTGCACCCGGCAAGACGACAGCTTCAAAAGTGGAATGCGGAGCGTCACAATGCACTCAAAATACCATATATGTTGTTGCACCGAGATGTATGTACCTGATACATACACTTTGACAGCGCGCTGAATTATTATCACGAATTCATATTAACAATAGACCGACAAGAAGTGGTTCGCGTACCAATTTTCTTTTGGTCGCAGGGCCTCGCGCATATGTGTGAGATAATGATTTAAGGATTACTGAGACTCCCGCCAGTCTCTTGCCGGCATCAGTCAGTCATTGGCAGCTTTGCGGACACTGACAGAGATACATTGCTAAAATGAATAAACACCAATAAGGATTATTTGAAAACGACATGGATATCAGTAAATGTTGATAGACGAACCTTCGGACTTTTACGAGCCTGCGAATCATATGGGGTTAAGGATAGCTGCTGTAGACTATATGCCCATCGTACTTTTACAATAATAAAAGGCAGTGGAAGCCTCCAGGCATAAAGAAGCAGGGAGGAAAAAAACCCACAGGCCCATACTATATCCTTCATATTTCATTAATTGATATTCCAGTCACGTCTTACTATCGAAATAATGGATATTGATTCTGAAATGGGGCGCTGCTGATAGACCGTGAGAGTAATGATTGAAACGACAACTCGAAATGATTAATAGTTGGAATTACTACATGCGTCAGCATTGGACACCGGACAGAAACCAAAATATCCTTACAAAAATAGGCAGTGGAGCCCACCAAGTAAAAAGAAGAAAGGAGGGAAATGCCTAAGCCCGAGGAATATGAAGGCATGCCACAGCATGAGCACTGCCCTCTTGCAAAGCGTCGCGAAGATGGGAACCCAAAGTACTCTGAAGAGCAGTAGAAAGACGTTGCACGAATTCTCGCCGCACATCCTCCAAAAAACGTCGAAAAGGAACAGAAGTAATAGATCGACGAACGAAATGCTGCATGCGGACATAACTGTCAAAGCGCAATCAACGAGAGTATGTAGCACCCATACCAGGCGATCAAGTAACTATGTCGCCATAGTAGGCACCAACCGGCCCCCATCCTCTAGAGCGAAGGGAATATAGCCATGGAGCGACCGAATCGAAGGCGTGCCAAGCAAAGTTGGAGTGCGGAGGTACGCATCGAGTTTGCCTTGCTGAGCTCCCCATGCAATATTGCCCGGGATTGGGAGACGGGCATTTATATGAGGACACCGGATAGGAAAAATGACGAAAACTAAAAAGGCATAAGTCAGGTAGCGATAGTCGCTGCATTGCAACTTGAAGGGCTATCACTGCAACCTCGCAATTCAATCGCGACGAGTTGCGAGGAAACAAATCTCTGACATGCGCATGTACCGGTTACCATCGTCGACTGCCCTCGGGGGGCCCGCCCACCCCCGCCGCAACATTGGTCCTTAGATAAGGACATTAGACCATAATCTTAACTCCAGACATCGTGCGGCAGGAATTGACAATATATCTGATGACAAGCATTCTATCTGCACCAGTATTTGTGGCAAAGCATAACAATGACTGAGGTTTTCGCTGACTGTGAGGTATAACAGCTTTTCGAATTACCATTCGATCTTTTGAGTTTGTAGCGACCGTGTGCTATTCTCGTCAATTATTTAAAAAAAAGTGGAATGATACATATAGCGCCTTGTCGTGTTTGCATGACCTCTCTTCGCTGATTGCCCTTCTCCCTTGCGTCAAGATGGAGTGTGCACAACAAGCGTCAAGTGAGAGTGATGGGCGATAATGGTGTGCATAATAGTTGCTTACGCCAGACGCATGGCATTGCAAATAACAAGTTTTTCGCAAATGCTTAATACACACGGTATCAGTTCAAATAAATTTTCGCATGCAAAAATCGACACATATTTTTATTGATTTTTTTGCTTCCTAGAATTGCCATAGGAAAGTTACGCACATTCACTATTGCCAATGTTCACACATTCCGTTTGTTTCTTGTTTGATGTGGTCAATGTTCCAGCACAACGTGAAAGCGGAGCGGGCACATCTTACTTACAGTCCTATAATAGCATCAGCTCCAAACGAATTACTTTGATGGGTGGACGAGTAGCCTGCGGCTCGGCAGCCGCTTACTTTGCGGAGAGTCAGTCATATCAAAGTAAGCCCAGCGAGAGGCCGCAATGATGCACATTATATCAATCAGGCGTGTGCCTCATAGTCGGCGCGTTCCGGCAGTACTACGGTTTAATTTAAATATGATGCGAACCTATTAATACTTCTCGCAAAGTGTTAAGTACTGTCGTTATCGGAGGTTTCATCGAATTGAATAAATTCGATATACAATCATCAAATAAGGAGAAACGCGGACAAGCAAAAAAGGTTTCATCAGATCATCAATTGCATTGTCAATAATTGATTTAATTAATGCAGCTCTGAGAAAAGCAATGAGGCATTGAGCACGTTTCCCCTCATCTCTTCATTATTACTCTTTATTGAGGTAAATAATCCTTGCCCGGGTCAGGTAATATATTTGCTCAGGGCGCTGTGCAATTGTGAAGATGAACGGTTGCCATAGCCTCATATATCAGCTCTTACATTGGCAACAACCAACAGACACAGGCGGTACCCGTACCGGCCTGTCGTTCTGATCGTCGGCTGGCGCGAAGCATCGAGACCAACACTCCAGTTGTGTAGCCTGTGCCGCCCCCGCAACTCACGCTGCCGGAGTATCAGCGCACTGGCCATCCGTTCGTTGCCCGCTGCCGCAGTAGTAACTTGGAGGTGAGTACTGACTATCGCTAAGCGATGGGCTCGCGTCCCTCTCTACGCCACCCGTTCCTGCTCTTTGTTGTACAATGAAAAAATAAATACAATAATATATCGGTGTCGATATCGGTCCGACTTCACCGTACCGTGTCGGTCCGCACGAGGGCATTCATCTCACTGCCGTAGAAGTCGATTGTGGCCACGAAATTGTCCTCAACCTGCAACTGTAGCACGGGCGGTATTGGGGGAAAATATGTATGGAAGAGGGGTGCTATAGCGGAAAAGGGATGAACTGCCCCTTCATTGGCAACGAATGTCTCAAAGTCAGCAGACAACATAATCAGAGATTATTGACGGCTATTCGGACCCAACACTGGTGAAGCTCCGCCGGCCCTCCTATATTCATGCGCTGTGCACTTTGTCGACCCTACTGCTGTACCACGGATTTCTACTTAAACATTCCTTAAGCGTGCCCGGTAGACTTCTCTACATTGCCTCGCAATATTTGAACCAATTTAGACTGCACTATCGCTGAGTGACCTAAATTAGCGACAGGTCTTAAGAATGACCTCTCTTGAACCAGGTACTAGACACTTTGATGATAAGAAATCACGACTGCTGCTAAGCACAGCGAAAGATATGGGCTAGCGCCAAGAACGCCGTGGGCACGCTGATATGTATCATACACCTTTACCCTGAGTTATCCCCTACTAATAGTGCGTATAATGTGTGAAAACTTTGCCGCTTTGCCAGCTGTTCCCGCACGCAGTTTTCTGAAGCCTGGAGCGCAGGCGAGGCGCGAGGTAGTGTCGCTCTGCAGTAGGGTCGTCTAAAAGAAGCACGACCTGCATTAGTCAAGGTCCCTAGAGCGATGGCGACGAGTCATCGCACCCCGCCGCAGAGGGCACTGCGCCTCGCTTGGCTGCCGTTTTTCGCACTTGTCGCCATGTTTGTGCTGGTGCAGCGTCGGTCTGAATACTCTCGGCCGAGCCCGTTCTCATCATCAGGTACGCGCGCGCGATGAACGTCCGCCGCCGCGCTTGGCTACATATACACCTCATCGCAGCTTTATCATTTATGGCTAGCCTGCACGATAATATTTTACAGCTGAATAGAGCGCCGTCATCAGTAGTGTGCAGTTAATACCAACTTTTCTATATCGGGTCATGATATGCATATATACACCTGGTAAACAGCGGGGAGGTCGTAATTGTTCCCTACATATTTGTGCCGATTCACGACCCATGATGATTGCCAGCGAGTCTACGATTCACAGTAGGCGACTGCGTGTATACATGTAACCGAGCAACCACCGACGACAATTCAAAATGACGAGAGTGATCATCGCGGTGATATTAACCTCCTTGGGGTCGCTGATCAAAAAGCTTGATGCGGCAGCTATTTCATAACCTCTTTCGTTGCACGTACGACATACAGGCGATGTCGGCACGTCGGGTTATCAGCAGCCCTTATTGCGGGATAGTAGGCGAAGTCTGAAGCAAGTCGACACCAATGGGGGGAATGCTGCGACGACAACGGCGACAAATGGGGGCGGACAGATGACGGCGAACCGCACCGCTAGTGTCAACGGGAACGACGGTACCACCGCCTCCTCCCCGAACTCCGCCGCCGCTTCATTGAATCAGCAGCAAATAAGCGACGGAGAAGATCTGGCGCCACCGCCGACGGTGCGTTCCACTGAAATCCAAGTCACTATTCGTGTCAATAGCTAGCGACTCGTCCCTATACTCCTCCTTTGTCTTTCTGCACGGGTAATACGACATACTACCGTACGGTGGAAATTCGTGAAAGCCACACCACATGTGCAGGCGTAAGAGGCTCAGCTAGATGTCGATGCAATTATAACTGCCACAGCACTTTCGCCCCGCCCTGGGATACGAGAGAGCCTTACGTGCAAACGATTGGAATGCCGAGCTGTGAATCTTAGTGAACATTCATGTCATCAGAGGCTGGGTTTATGCTACCCAACAGGAACGCGCAAATCTAGCGTTATGACGTTTACGTTATCGTCGTCAGTGCGCCTATTCATTGCTTTGTATCGAATAAGCAGTCCAAGAGTGCTGATCAATTTCCTAATATCTGAGTTGCTTTTGGGGTCGTTAACCGTGCCTGCAGGAGGATGATGGTGGGGAAGAGGGGCCAGATGGCGAGGTGGCTGCTGACGCCCCTGCGCCTGCTGACGAGGAAGAGCTCGACGAGGATGATGAGGCAGAGCCGCCAGCCGATTCCGACGCAGATGGAGCTCTATCGCCCGATGCGGAAGATGACGAGGCAGTGGGGGAGTATGACGAGGAAGATGAGGCTGATGACGACGCTCCTGCACCTGCCGAGGATGACGGAGAGGTGCCTGTCGGAGAAGATGCGGCTGCTGCTGCGCCTTCCCCCGATGAAGATGAAGAGGCAGATGAGGACGAGGCTGAGGCGCCTACAGAGAATGGCGATGGCGCTGACGCTTCCGCTCCCGCTGATGAGGATGAAGAGGCTGATGTTCCGGAAGTGTCGCTCCTACTGGACCTGATCGAGCAGGAGCGGGAGGCCGAGCTTGAGGCGACGGAGCAATACGAAGACACGGTGCGGGAGGCGCAGGCGTTGCTGGAGGAGCTGAACGAGACAGCTGTGGACGGGGAGGAGATAGATAGGGAGGCGTTGGAGGTGTTGACAGAAGCTCTGCGACAGGATGGAGCTCTTGATGGAGAAGATGAAGCAGACGCACCTGCGCCCGCTGATGAAGATGAAGAAGAAGAAGAGGAGGAGGAGGAGGAAGCAGAAGCGCCTGCACCGGCTGACGATGAAGAAGAAGAGGAGGAAGAGGAGGAGGAAGCAGAAGCACCGGCGCCAGTTGAGCCTGATGATGACGCTGCTGATGCGCCTGCTGAGGATGCTGAGATGGAGGACGTAGACGGTGATGCAGAAGCTCCCGCGCCCGCTGAGGAAGAGGAGGAGGACGAGGAGGAAGATGTTCCTGAGGATGACTACGATGTAGCCGTGTCAGAGATCGAACTACTGTTGGAGCTGATCGAGGAGCAGAGGCAGGCTGATGATGTGACGACAGAGCAATACGAAGAGACTGTTCGAGAGGCGCAGGCGCTGCTTGAGGAGCTGAACGAGGCCGCTGCGGAAGGGGAGGGTATGGATAGGGATGCGTTGGCAACGCTGATGAGCGCTATTCGAGAGGAGGCTACTTTCGGGGAAGATGAGGAGGAAGATGGCGAAGCAGAGGCACCCGCGCCTGCGGAAGAGGAAGAGGAAGAAATGGAGGAAGAAGAGGCTGAGGCGCCTACTGTTGCCGAGGAGTATGAGGAAGAGGAGATGGATGACGAGGCGGAGGCTCCTGCTCCGATGGATGATGAGGAAGAGGAGGATGAGGAGGACGAGGAAGACTATGAGGTTTCCGAGCCTGAAGTGCAGCTGCTTCTGGAGCTGATCGAGGAGCAACGCCTGGCTGAAGAGGAGGCGACGGAGCGGTACGAAGAAACCGTTCGAGAGGCGCAGGTTCTGTTAGAGGAGCTGAACGAGGCGACGATCGAGCGGCAGGATGAGGACGTTATGTCGTTGCGTGAGTTAGCACAGGCAATACGAGAGGCTGAAGATGAAATGGAGGAGGAAGAGCCTGACGCTGAAGCACCCGCGCCTGCTGAAGAAGAGGAGGAGGAGGAAGAGGAGGAGGCAGAGGCTCCTGCGCCTGCGGTGGACGAAGGTGAAGAAGAGGAGGAGGAGGTGGAGGAGGTGGAGGACATGGCAGAGAATGGAGGTGCAGCTGACGAGGAAGACTACGAGGGTGATGTGCAGGATGTGGAGGTGTTGCTTGAGCTTCTGGAACAGCAGCGTCAGGCTGAGATAGAGGCGACGGAGCGATACGAGACGACTATGCGCGAGGCGGAGCTGTTGCTCGAGGAGCTGAACGCAGCGGCTACCGATCGTCAGGAGGAGGACATGGAGGCGTTGAGGGCGCTGGCGGAGGTGCTGAATACCAATGGCGATGGAGAGGCGGATGAGGGGATGGATATGGAGGAAGAGGGCGAAGCAGAGGCGCCTGCTCCCGCTGACGAGGAGGAAGACGAAGACATGGAAGAGGAGGAGGCTGAGGCTCCTGAAGACGATGTGGAGGACGATGTTGAAACAAATGGTGGAGCAGCCGAAGCGCCTGCACCGGAAGATGAGGATGAGGAGGAGGAGGAGGAGGAGGGGGTGATGTCTGAGGTGGAGCTGTTGGTGCTCTTAATGCAGGAACAGCGGGAGGCTGAAGAGGCAGCTGCAGAGCGCTTCGATGCGATCATGCGCGAGGCGGAGGTTCTGCTTGGGGAGCTCAATCAGGCGGCGATGGAGCGGCAGGAGGAAGACGTGGAGTCGTTGCGGGCGTTGGTGGATGCGCTTCGTGCAGAGGAAGAAGATATGGATGCGGAGGCGCCTGCACCTGCACCAGCACCTGCTGAAGAGGAGGAGGCGGAGGAGGAGGCAGAGGAGGAGGCGGAGGCACCTGCACCTGTACCAGCACCTGCTGAAGAGGAGGAGGCGGAAGGGGAGGCAGAGGAGGAGGCGGAAGCACCGGCACCGGCACCTGCTGAAGAAGAGGAAGCGGAAGAGGAAGAAGTTGAAGCAGAGGAGGAGGAAGCGGCCGAGGATGAGGAGAGTGATGTAATGTCGGAAGTGGAGTTGTTGGTGAGTATCATGGAGGAGCAACGGGAGGCGCAGCTTCAAGCGGTGGAGCGCTACGAGGCCGCTATTCGCGAGGCGCAGGTGACGCTGGAAGCGCTGAATCGGGAAGTGGTGGGTCGACAGGCGGAGGAGGAGCTGCGAGCTGCGGAAGAGCTGGAGGCGATGGCGGAGGCGATCCGTCCTGATGAGGTAGAGGAAGGTGAAGGGGAGGGGACGGAAGAGGAAGAATATGAAGATGAGGAAGCTGAGGCACCAGCTCCTGCTCCTGCACCTGCGCCGGTAGAGGAGGAAGAGGAGGAAGATGAAGAGGGCGAGGCTGCTGCTCCTGCTCCAGAGGAGGATGTGATGATGGACGTGGAGCTGCTGGTGAGCCTTCTACGAAGTCAGAGAGAGGCGCGGCTGGAGGCGGAGGAGCGCTACGAAGCCACCATTCGCGACGCGCGAGCGATGTTGGATGAGCTGAGCAGGGCGGCGGTCAATCGGCAGGCAGAGGAGGAGTTGCGCGCTGCTGACGAGCTGGATGCGATGGCGGATGCTGCCGAAGACGGAGAGGAAGGGGAGTACGAGTATGAAGACGAAGACGGCGAAGATGAAGGCGAAGAAGAGGAGGAGGAAGAGGCGGAAGCGCCAGCGCCTGATGAGGGGCCAGAAGAGATGGTCGCGGTGGTGCCTGACATGGAGGACATGATTGAGGACGATGAGGCAAGTGTGCCTGCAGAGGTGGAGTTCCTTCTGGCCCTACTTGAGCGGCAGCGTGAGGCTGAGGAGGAGGCGTCGGAGCGCCTTGACGTCACCGTGCGTGAGACGCAGGCGCTGCTGGAGGAGGAGCTCGACACAGGTGGAGCCGAAGAAGACGAGATCGCCATCCGTCCAAACGGAGCAGCGGAGGAGGAGGAGGAGGAGGAGGAGGAGCTCCCGATGATTGATGATGGCGAGGAGGTGAGCTGGGCAATAACGTGAATGGCATTAGATGTCCAGCCCTTCCGCTGACCACACGCACATATACACACATATATACAAACATGCACCCAGATAGACACACACCAACACGGAAACTGGCACAGACAAATACACACACACACACACACACACAAATACACACACCCACACACACCGACATACTCTAACATGGACACAAGCACGCACACCCATTATTTACTACTGTGCGAGGAGCTACTGTTTCGTTTCAGAAACGCGTGTAACGACACGGCCACCCCACATGACATATATAATTAAGACATTAATTCAATTTCGCATCAAGTTCCCAGTGAACAAGATATCGACGACTTTGGCTACCTTCTTCCCTTTTCACATGCATGAGTGTAGACGCCTTATTTCGATCAAGAGTATGTGGAGGCCTCGAGTTGATGGCCTTAAGACACCTCAAAATAACGGCGCAGAGTAGTATGCTGATTGCTCACTGCGACTGTTTATCCAATGTACCCAAAAGTCATTCCACAACACTCCCTATATGCAGCCAACGATTTCCAGACACCACTCCTCCTCGGCCTTCTTTTCGTGATTAACTGTACAACGTCAAAGGTTCTGTATTGTTGAGGCTCGTCTTAGTTTTCCAATTACTGGGTTGTCTCAGGAGTTGGAAGAGGAAGCTGAGGAGGAGGAGGTGGCGGCCACTCCCCTCGAGCCGCTCGTCACTCCTGTCGGCGAAGGTGAGGGCGCACCGCTGCCGCCGCTGCTACCGTCCACCCCGGGCGGTAGAACCAGCACCCTTCTGGCGCTGCTTGAGTTGCTGGTGGATGACTCAGAGGGCGGGCTAGGGGAGCTGTTGAGGGACGGTGATGGCGAGGGTGACGGTGAGGTAGGCGCAGATGAAGAGGAAGAGGTCGAAGCAGAGGCACCCCCTACACCGCTCGTCTTCACTCTGCCTGAGGACGACGAGCCCATGGAAGAGGAGGACTACGACGGCGCCGTCGCTGCCGGTGATGTTGATCCGGGGTTGGCGTCGGATACCGCCGTGTTGCTCGACCTCCTCGCGGCGTTGGCGGAAGAAGAAGAGGAGATGGACGACGAGGCGGCTGCGCGTCGGAACAGGCGAGGCAGACACGGTACTGTTGGGGCTGGACATGGCGGGGAGAGGTGGCCCAGAGGAGGTCGCTGGCACAGTCCTGAGCTGGAGGAGCTGTTGAACCGCGGCTACTCTGGATTGTCGGGCGTTCTCGACGCCGCGACGGTGAGCCGCCATAACCGCCTGCGGGAGCGCTACGACGGCGGATACGACGACTACGACGGGTCTTCGGACGACGACGACACGGGCGCAAGCAGTGACGAGTACGACGAGGAGACGGCGAGCCTGGACAGTCTGCTCGAACTGCTCGACATCCTTCTCGAAGCTGGCGAGACGGTGGGCGTGGATGTGCCGCTCGGCATCGGACCCATTCCAACAGCCGAGGTTTGGAGACGTCAAATCAAGAAGCGACTCCATTCCCATTCCTGAATGCCATCACAAACACACCCAGCCACGCACACACCCTCGCGCGCGCACACACACACACACACACACACACACACACACACACACAAACGCGCACACACACCCATTACCACACGCACACTCGCACACACTCACATACACCCGCACACACATGCACCCGCACGAACGTCTAACCAAGCAAGCATAGCATGCAACTACGCATTGGACATTGGACAGTTTTGCATTTTGTGTCACCCATTACATTGATGTTTTTATTGCTTCTAGCCTCGCTATGTCAACCCTGTCGTCTATGCGACACGACGGACTTTAAGTTGTCCCCTTTTTTATGATCTTGACCAGCGTATAAGCTTCACGGAATACCAACTTGTATTTGATTTGTCCCTGTTACTAGGCTGCTGGTGGTCCGCCTGAGCCTGGATTTACTTTGACTACTGCTGGAGCGCCTGGGGCATCATCAGGACCCGCCACCGGTGGAGGCACCACGATGAGCCTCAGCAACGCGAGGGAGCATCCACCCGCTGCCGCGCAGGACATGGCGGTGCCGGAGAAGCAGGGGGCAGGTGACGCATCGGCTCCGCCTCACCGGCGACTGCAGCAAGCGACTCTGGACGTATCCGGCAGGAACAATGGCGACGGCGATGATAGAGCTGGCGCGGGTCGTCAGGACTGCGTGCCGGCCTCGCGCG
This sequence comes from Tetraselmis chui, assembly GCA_026401115.1. NCBI lineage: Eukaryota > Viridiplantae > Chlorophyta > Chlorodendrophyceae > Chlorodendrales > Chlorodendraceae > Tetraselmis > Tetraselmis chui. Next base: position 59,777 of record JAPMLY010000132.1, read on the forward strand.
TCCTCCAGCGTTTCTCCTTTATCTTCGGCCCGCTGCTACGATCAGCCTTGAGGACCTCCGGACTGTCGGAGCTGCTGGACGAAGCACCCGCGGAGTGGACCCTCTTTGCGCCGACCACTGAAGTAATGACCTGTTTTAGACCGACCATGGACAAAATTGAGCACATTGCATATAAATTGTTATATGATATAGAATGTGCATAATTGTCACCGTCCACACCTTTTCTTCATTCGCCCCCGTCCATACCTTTTCGCGAGTTTTGAATCGAGAATAATGTATGAGAGCGTGTCTGCTTTACGGGACGGCAGGCGTTTTTGGGGCTGGCGACGAAGCTGCAGCTTGAGCCTGAGGAGATGGTGAGGGATGGTGGGCTGATGCGGGACGTGCTCGAGTACCACCTCGTGCCGGAGCGGCTGGACCCAGCCCAGCTGATGCTGCCGGAGCGGCACACCGTGCCGACAATGGAGTTCGGAAGCTTCATCGACGTCGTCCCCTCCCGCTTCGCTGGCGAGAGCGTCCTCGTTGGGCGCCACAACAACGCCAGCATCGGCGACGGTGCGCTGGAGTCCTTCGAGACCTGCAAGGTACAACGCTCTCCACCTCGTTGATTTCAACAGATGGCCCGCTGCTCGGCTCCTATCAGCTCCCACAATCCAGCTCCACCCACCCACGGCGGCCTGCATCACATGATAACATCGTGTCGCGTGCCAGCACTCGATTCTTGACCTATGTTATCCAACTTTTTTCGCTTGTCTCCACGACAGGGGGTCATCTACATCGCGCGCAGCGTCCTCATCCCACCCCATATGCGCCAAGGTGCGAACCTACGTCGTGCACTGATCCGTACTGACAATTTGCCTTTTACAGTTGCAAAGTAATGGCGCAAACTATCTCCACAGCAAAATGTGGGTGGCAATACTAGTGTTTGCCGAACTATATGATGGAACCTTCGATTACAGTCTCACTGACGTGTGGCGTCGTTCAGCAGTTGAAGAAGACGAGATGAAGACGCTCCAAGAGCGGGTGCAAGAGCTGGAGGCGCAGCTGGCGGTGGTGAGGGGTGAAGTCAGGAGCAGTGGCAGGAGCAACTCCGCGCCCGTCATGGTCCTCGCTGCCCGGGATCGCTACAGCTTCCGCGGCACGTCAGCGGATGATGACCTCAGGCGGCCGGACTCTGACACCGTCCGTCCTGCGACTACGACTGCGACGCAGCCTACTGCGCAGTCGAGCGCGTCTGTGGATCGGATGCTGACGCGGCTGATGGAGATGCTGGCCACGGCGAGCGAAACCAACAACCCTCCTGCGCCCGAGACACCCGTCGTACCGTCGACGCTGGAAACGACACGGTCGCGGGACACGCAGTCGTCGGAGAGGAGGACGCAGTCGAGTGAGAGGGCCTCCAACGATGGGTCGTCGCGTCGGAACGTCAACGACGTGCTCGCCGATATCTTCGGCTCTGACGACGGTAGCGACATTCTTACCAATGTGCGTACCCAACTGGAGGCCGACATAGCCGCCGACGCAAACCAGTCACCGCCCGCGCAGGTGGACTGGTTCGAAGCTGCAAACCTTCGCGGTATGATGCAGGGGTCATCGCAACCGCCGGGCCCTTTCACCGTCTATTACCCCGCGCGAGGTCAGCAGCAGCAGCAGCCGTGGCAGCAGCAGGAGTCGTATGTGATGGGTCTGGACAACGACTTTGCGCGCTTCCAGCTCCCTTGAGCGCAACACGGCGCAAGCCACTGACGGGCACACCCAAGTTGAACGCAGTATAGCCGCACACGCGGGCGCCGGGCGGGAGCGGCTTTGGAGCAGCAGGTAGCCGAGTTGGACCCTAAGCTTTCGAGCACCGAATGATATGTGTTGCGCTGGACTGGGCAACATCTTTGCATTGCTCAGATATAAACAAGCTCTCTATATATAGGTGGGTCGCTCCCCTGTAAATCTACATTTAGTTGACACCGTTTCTTACGGACTCTCTGAACGAGTCGCAGCTATGATTAGTGAGTTGTAATACCATTGACACTGACTGGCAGAGTTGTTCCAGGGCGCCCCCCCCCTTTCTATTGCTTATGGCTACTAATTTGTCCGGTGTTTCTATACACTTGTCTTGAGTCATCCATACTCTCGGTTGTTTTCCATTTTATTGCGCAATGAATTGCTCGCGATGTTCAGAAATCAATGAAGATTTTTATATAAGAGAAAACGCGGTGGAAACCAGCGCACCACCTGTTGAAATTACCTGAATGAATACTGTCCGTAAGTACAGGAAATATGACGGTTAATGTACTGGACGGATGTAGAAATCTGAGATAGTACATTGTTAGAGTGACTGTTCAGATTTGATATGTGAGAATTTGAACAGACACGAGTCATCTGAACAGACACGAGTCATCTGAACAGACACGAGTCATCTGAACACGGCCGGCTGGGCAGTCGTCCCCAAGGGAGCACGCAGTTTTTTCTCTGAGGCGCGGGCGCCGACACAGCATCCCTCCTCAGTTTCTTTCTTAGGCAGCGGCGGAGCCCCGCAAGGGCTTTGCCATCACTAAGACCTGGAGACACGTGTTGATGCGCATGAGAATAATCTGCCCTAAAACCGATGTGAGACGGCGGCCCCCGCAGCTCACTCCCCTGTCCCCCGCAAGACTCAGCAGTCCTGGCGGTCATCAGTCTGTCTGCATCACGCACGCACCCTGCTTCACTGCCTCATCCTTTCCAGAATTTATTTCCTTTTAATAGAGTGCTGCTAGCTCTGCCTCACCACCTATCTCCACATTAAACCCTAAATCCAGAAACCCTACATTCCAAATAAAACGACCAATCAACAACATTAAATCGCCTTACGTTTCCGCCGGTACCCTCAATGATAAGAGGAGCCACGACCGGCAAGTTGCTGCGACTGGCGCTCATACACACGCTTGCAGTTGCGCCCCCTGAATTGCCCCTTGGTTGCCCGAGAACGACCGAACGTTGTTGCGGGTTTGAACAAACGCGCGATACAGCCGATGAAAATAACTGCTGCGCTTTAGTAAGCGTAATAACGTTTCGTCATTGCCGCATCATAACCGCACACAACATCATTGGGGCTTTGACATCGATCCGGAGCTGGTAATGTAAACCCTAAGCCCTATCTTTAGGTTTTCCCTCTTTTCCCTGGAGACTCAACGTTATATAACGCGCGTTTAAACCAAATATATTCTGCCATCTTTGAATTTTATCTGCGTTTTTCGATTCTCCCGCAGTGTCACTCCCACCTCCGCACAACAATTGAAAAGAAAAATGTACGCGTGCCGCTCTTCTGACTTTTATTTGGCTCAGCCCTTTGTCGCTCTACACACGCTTGTTGGCTGCGCGCTGGAATATTTGCACCGATAAAGGCAGCGTAGACTTGTTCGGGGAAGAAAGGGGGATAATATTAGTGTAAAGGAGAGTATGACACGGCGGTCCGAAAGACTGCGTGTTGCATGATGGGCCGTTCACAGACGAGCGCTGGATGGATCCGGGGTCTTTGAGGGGGGGTGGGGGGATATGTGGGGGGGGAGGGGATGTGTGCATGGGAAGAAGGCCTGAAAGTGAGCAGCCGGAGGGCGACTCCGGTAGGGGCGGAGAGTGGCGCCGGAAAAAAATCATACATGTATTATCTATCACTTTTGCAGGTTGTCGCACTTAATTGGTGCAGCTGTCTCGGAGACTTTGCCCGTTCTGATTGAACACGTCAAAACAATCAAATCATATATGTGAAGGGGGAAAGTTATGATGGTTCTGTACGGGATCCAAAACTGCATTTCCAACTTGAGTATTCGTTCACTCAACAAACATAAAAAACTTAAAAGGGAAACGCGACGCAAAACAATAAATCACTGTCGAATTCTGTCTCTCGAAACGCATTTGACATCGAAGAGTAAAAGCACAGTGAAGCGGAGATGATGCGATGGCCAAAACATCGCAGCAACACAGTTTTCAGAGAGACTCCTGCTCAGCCACAATCATTACTTATACAAATACAAACAAAACAATAAAACTGAGAATTCCCAAAGTAAATCAAATAGTGAGATTGGACGCTGTCGCTGAATGAGTTACGGATAGAACACCCCCTCCCGCCCGGCAGTGGACCCGGTAGCGCAGCTAGTCCTCCAGCCTCAGGACGGGGCCCGGGCTGACGCGCGGCGGTGGGTGGTCCTCGGAGAGCGCGGAGGAGGAGGGCGTCACGGACCCCTCCCTATCCACCTCCACCTTAAGCTGCTGGCGATCGTAACCCGTACTCTGTTGGCCCCTGCTGCCTCCTTGCTGCTGCTGAGAAGGCTCGGAGGCGGAGGCGGTGACGGAGGAAGGGGTGGTGGTGGTGGTGTTGGCCGCGGTGGTGGTGGTGGTGTAGGAGGAGGAGGGCGCGATGGGGCTGAGGTGTTCGCTGATGTTGGAGAGGCGGCCAGGGGGGGGCATGCCGCGGGCGGGCCAGCCGCTGCCGTGCGGCGGGCGCTTGTCGTCCTCGGAGGAGGAGGCGGAGAGGGCGAGGATGTGCTGGGAGAAGGTACCGGGGTGGGTGATGGGGGGCGCCGCGTTGTTGTTGGCAGATTGGTTGAGGGGGCTTCGCATGCCACCGCCACCACCACCACCGCCGCCGCCGTTATTACCTCCACCTCCACCGCCGCCGCCGTTATTACCTCCACCTCCACCGCCATGTGCATGACCATGGGTGCCACCGGTAGGGTTGGGTGCGGGGGAGGGGGTGTAGGAGTGCCATTGGAAGGAGGGGGCAGCGGCGCGGGGTGCGGCAGGAGGCACGCTCGCCGTTTGTTGTTTCTTCAGCGCCTCCAGAAACTCCATTTGCTTGCGCACACTGTTGCTCATTGCGCCGGACGATGCCTGCGGTGAATTTCGGGGGCCGGGGTCACAGGGCCGTCGGTCGGGCGGGTGGAGACACTCTTGAACGAAAATTTAGGGTTTACTCAGGGTTTTACGTTAGGTTTAGGGCGTCGACAAGACAAACTTCGCGAAGACACAATCCAACAGTCTAAGTCAACCTAAAACTGAATCAATGCCCACGCGCGTTCCCTTTCCATCCTGCAATGTGAGTGTTTGTATTTTTTCAGCCCCATTGGAAGCAACTCCGTGACAGTAGGATATAGGTCGAAAAAGGGTTTATAGGGTTTGGACTGCATCTCAAAACATACAGAAAGTGAAACCCTAAGTGATGCAAAACCCTAAACGTCGGTAAGTAAGGTGACGCAAATGGAAAAAGGGTTAACAGGGTTTTTGCTGTAAGACGAAACACACAAAAAAGTAAGGCCCTAATTGTCCCCAAGCCCTAGACACCGTGCGTGTGTGTGTAGCACTCGATGATTACCTGCTTGGTGCGGTGGTTGGCCTTCGCGCGGCCGGCTGACAAAGCTGCGGCGCCGACAAAGCCGGGCTCGCGCGCGACGCGGCGTTTGATGGAGCGCAGCGCGTCGGAGGGCAGCGCGGCGGCGTTGAAGTTGGCGGCCTCCCAGTCGGCGGGGATCGGGATCCCCTCCGCCGCCCACCCTCGCGCCATCAGACTCAGCTTCACCTGGATGTCGCGCGCCGCCTCCGTCGCTTTGCTGGAAGCCACGCGCTCACTCGCCAGCGCCTGCCAACGAACATCCCCATCACATCATTAAAAAACAATTACCACATAATCACCACATAACCGTAATCATAACAACCACACGTCACCACCAAAAAATCACCACATAATATAAAACAGCACTGCTGAAAGTGATGAACACACAAACGCACACACACACACACACACACACACACACGCACATGAATGCTCAAACACACACACACACACACACACACGCTGAAATTCATGTGATCCTCGAAAAAGTTCAAAGTGTTTAATAGTTTTATGGTGAAAATATACAACAGCTCATTTTTGTCATTGTAAATAAATCCAAGCTGCAAGAATATTTCTTTTTGTCATAATTGCTGCATTGGTTTGCTCCCTTTCTCTTTCTTAATTTATCTTGTCACCAGCCAATAACTAATCCAAACTTTTTATAATGCCAAGTACACACCATATCTAATTCAGGCCTGTTGCTTCGCAAAGAATCACTTCTTTGAAATGCTTGTCCGCTCAAAAGGCAAGGTCAACGTAGTCACAAATTGTTTGATTTCTCTTCACACACAAATATATACGCATATACACATATATGCACACACATATATACACATACATATGTACACTCACGCATACACACACACACACACACACACAAACACATAATACGACAAGTTGAATAAAATGACGGGGGCCGCGGATGAAATTCAACCCGTTAGTGACGAGCAGGTGAACGAAATTTGTTACACACGCTTTTTGTAGACGCAAGCAAAGTGGGGAACGAGTGAGTGAGGCGAGGGTTTAGGGTCACCTTGCGCTCGGTGGCGATGCGCAGGCGCTCGTTCTCTAACCCCTTTCGGATGTCGTTCAGCTGCCGCTTCTCATCCGCCAACCGCTGCTCCTTCGCCTGACACACATAATCCACGGATGCGGTCAGGAAGGGAGGGGGGGCGCACGAGGTCAATTCATGCAAGAGTGCAAAAATACAACATTTACAACAATCACTGCTCGAGCGCATGAAAAGCACAGTTTACGGTGTTGACTGCCTTCAAAAACAAATAAAAACGCATTGTGTCGATTTTCGGCGAACGAGAGTTATTATTCGGTAACAGGAAATAACCAAATTTTGTGAATCCCCGCAACCTCATCATCAGAAACCAGGGAGCAGGGACTCATGGGCAGCATCGACGTCGGCATAGACACCATCAGTAACAGTAGTATGGGATGGGTAATTGCAAAACATGGCAAGGCGGAGTGGATACACAAATTTGGCCGCAATTCCTTTCCGACGCGTCAGCCGATTATGAATACACAGCGAAAGTCGGCAACTATCAAAACAATCTGAATGTGGCATAACGACACGCGACAGTTGGCCATTGACACCGCCCCAAGCGCGACAAACCCGACCAGGCAGGCCACCATGCGCAGTTTGTGCTTATTCCTCGCATATTGAGAAATACAACCGCCCTCTATGGACGCAACCACACCGAGTGCAAACGGCTGCTGTGACGTTTCCGGCACAACTGAGAAAGAAGGGGCAGCATATAAATAGGTAGGGGCAACCTGGATGCCGGCCCGCTCCGCCGCAAGGTTGGCGTTGCCCTCCTCCGCGAGCCGCATTTGGTACTCTGCCTCCTCCTGAGCGCGACACAGGCAGCCGAGGGGCGCGTGGGGGGGCGCAGTGGTGAGAGGCCCGTCGCCCATTCGGTTCTCAAGGTCAGCTTGCGCAAATCATGAGGAGCGACCCGAATGGCCCAAACACAGCGAGTCGCACATACTACCCGGGGTGCACGTCATGCAGAGCGAGCCGCGGTCATGCAACGTCTCTGGCGTCGCAGAGAGAGTCAATGAAAGGGAGACGAACGGCGCACGTAATATCATTTGTGACGGCCCAAAGCTGACCACATCATATATTCTCAGAAAGTACCCAGAAATAACAAATTTTGTTTGTTTCGCGTAACTGTTGAGTCGATGCCCATTTTATCAGTTTTCTTGAAATGCGTTGCGTTGTGCAGCAGAGCCAAAGAACAGCCAATCGCTTATCACCGTCAAACCAAATCAGAGCATGAGTGCTAATCTAACAAAATGTTTCTTTTCGTGAGACTCAATGTCCGTTCACCTCGACACAGGAGGTTTAGGGTGTAATGGTTTAGGGTTACGTTCGTCTATTGTCTTTCATTTGATCACTTGTTATTATTTGCTGTTTTTGGAGGGAGTGAGGGATTGTGGGGAGGAGACATGTTCGCGTGCGCTGTGAGGCACATATGAAAGGGTGTTAGGGTGTTCACCTTCAGTCGCTTCAGCTCCGCGGAGCGCCCCTGCACCTGCAGCCCCAGCGCCATCAGCTGACTGCTCTCCTCGTGGATCGCCGCCTTCTCCTTCTCCAGCGCCTCTCGTCCCGCGGCCAGCGCGTCGCGCTCCGCCGCCAGCGCCCCCCGCGCCGCCTCCCCCCGCGCCTCCTCCCCCTGCGCCGCCTCCAACGCCGCGTTCGCGCGCGCCTCGTACTCGAAGCAGCGACGACGAGCCGAGTGCTCCGCGCTGCGCGCCTCGTCAAGCGACGCCAACGCCGACGAACGCTCCTCCGCCACCTGCGACCGCCCCACACGCAGGCATCCGCCTATCATAATTCTCCTATCATGCTCGATACCTATGTGTCTGCCCTTCTTTTATGTTGTTTTTCATCTACTCCATGTCCCCAAATTTTTTTTCGCCTCCCTTTTTCCCTGTCCGTGGTCATGTTGTTCTTCTTGTAATCCATTTTTTTGTTTTTGTCCATTCCAGATCATCAACAGTCTTTGTACAAGCTACCACTACGGGTACAACCACGTGATGCTTTATTCAATGAATAATTACACAGCACCCGTACAGGCAGTAATAGTTCATTGTCATACAAGGTATTGTTCTTTTTGTAATCAATCGTCATACATGGCAATATATAGTCTTGAGAGCATAAAATAAAATGTTGTCCGGTCAACAAACGAATTTCCTTACAAGAAAAAGCAGTGGAAACCCACCAACAGAATGATGACGGAATCCCCATCCCCCCCCCACACACACAAGTTTAGCCCCAGGGGACAGGAAGGCATGCTACAGCATCAGAACTGCCCTCCTGCAAAGCGTCGCGAAGATAGAAACCCAAGGTGCCATCAAGAGCAACGGAAAGGCGTTGCATGAATTCACGTTGCACATCCCCCAAAAACGCCGAAAAGGAACACAATAAGTAGCTCGACGAGCGAAATATTGCATATGGACATAGTTGTCCGAGCGCAATGAATGGGAGTCCGCAGCACCCATGCCAGGGAATCGACGAACAGCCACCAACAAAAGCAAACGACCGCACGGTCTACTAAAGCAATTGATGAGGTAAATATTTTTCTCATTATCTACCCAGGTTACATTTGAAAACCCTAAGTGGCAGGGCTGAAACCCGACTTACATCTTACATCCCCCCAAACTCATACCCTGACCGTTTGCAAGAACGCCCGAAGTAGCATAGCGCGCGTCGCTTAACATACGAAGCGTCTCGGCTGCGGAAAATATAGTCGACACCCACACATAAATACTATTTCGGGGTTCATCCAACCAGCGCCCCTTTTCGGTCCGGAGCGCATTCAGACGGAGCAAACGCGCGCACGACCTCGACGGTCATCTCGCAGCGAAACCGTTATGTAGCAGTACCAGTACCGGCAACGGATGAACCTCGACCGTCATCTCGCAGCGAAACCGTTATGTAGCAGTACCAGTACCGGCAAGGGCGAGCGGAGGGCGCGGAACACGGACCGTCAACCGTCGCGTACAACGGTCGTAATGTACTAGCTTTCATCGGCTTTTCCGATGTACAACTATTAATTGTATACAAACGACCGCTTCCTCCATCGAATCAACCGAAACCATCTATGAGCCGCGCCCGTGCTGTATAGTATTACTTGACAGAAAGAAGTATAGGAAGATGGCCGCTGTGGTAAGAAAACAGTGTTGATGTTGCTGTGCGGCGGCCACTCGACTCACCCGCCGTCGCTCGTCACACAGCTCCCGCACGAGCGCCTCGCGGTCCGCCAGTCGCGCCTCCCTCGCCGCACCGAGACCCTCTTTCTCCGTTTCCACCTGCATGCGCAGGTCTGCGCGCTCGTCCTGCAGCGTACTCGTCAGAGTGTCGAGGCGGCTCTGCTCGCGGTTCAGCCGACTCTTATCCGCCGCAAGCTCTTCGCGCTCCTGCACGCCGGGTTTTGTGAAACGTCATCAGTCACCCCATGAGAAACGCAACACCCCAACGGTGAACACACAAAACAGAATTTTCCATATTCTAGTCATATTGAGGGGCAACCGTGGTGATATTCGAAGATAAGTAAGACACGTGTGCTTAGTATGTATGTATGGTATTCTGCTGTCAATTGAGTATAAATATATGCCATCGCAAAGCAGTGCTCGCTAATGATTTTGGAAAACAACATGTCTCGCCCGACACTCACATATCAACCACAAAATAACAAATTCCTCTCTCGTAGAGTTATCACATAGTGGACCATGACTCTTCGTTCAGTAAAAAGAAATAATCTCGCCAGAAACACGATCTCCTCCAGTCCCTGTTGGACACGCACGCGGAACCCTCAACGGCCGCGGTCGACACAGCAAGAGAC